>JABFPJ010002111.1:10104-21221 GCA_022817425.1 Gryon sp. ZL-2020
TTAATATTCAATTTAGACCATTATATTACACTTTTTTAAAATATAATTTTTACCAAAATCACAAACCTCATTTTTGACAATAGAAAAATCGGACGATTTATTTGTGTATAAGTTTGCGTCAGTCCGTTCCAACTACCCTGTCGGTGCAGTCACACTGACAGGGTAGTTTGAATCTATTCATTAAAATTTCAAGATTCAAAAATTAAATAACAATGTATTATAATAAACAACAATATAATACACAATATTTAGGTAATTGTATTACTTTCACGAATATTTAATTGTACCAAAATCGCAAACCTTATCTTTGACAATCAAATAATCAGTCTTGATTTGATCCAAGTCTATGTCATCTGATTCTACATGTCTTGGCATTGAAGCGACCTATTGAATAAATTCCAGAATAAAAGTATAACTCATAAAAGACGCCAAAAAAACGTAAAAACTTCTGAGTTAATGTAAATTTTGTAACACTTCACACATATTCACAATTAATATATATATTTATATAACACTTTTGAGTATATTATTTTACTTAAATCACAAACCTCGTCTTTGACCGGTGAATATTCAGACGACATGTTTGTGTGCAAATCTACGTCAGTTGGATAATTGTATGGCTTTGACTGATATTTAATTTTACGGAAATTACAAACATCATTTTTGACAATCAAACAATCAGTCGACTTGCTTGCATTCAAGTGTATGTCAGCTGACTCTACACGTCTTGGCACTGAAGCGATCTATTGAATAAAATAGAATAAAAATTGTATAACAAAGAATAATTCATAATTAATTCACATAATTATATAAAATAATTTATGAGTATATAATTTTACTTAAATCACAAACCTCTTTTTTTTTAACTGAACAATCTGTTGATTCCTTTGTATGCAAATCGTCTGTGTCACTTAGTTCTGTACCTTGTAGCATCGTAGTGATCTGATCTTCTTTCTCATTCGAAAAATCGCACTTTTTATCTGTACCTATGACAGGTGACTCTGCATTTTCTGTTACTAAATCAATCTGTCACATGAAATGATAAAGTAAAAAATATGAAATTTGAATTGAGGATGTATAAATTATATATATTATTTTATATTTTTTTTTTTATTTTTTATTTTTATTAGTTTTTATACTTTTTTTTACCTGACAATTTTTACCGTGATTGAAATTAACCTTTGAGATTTTTAATCGTTGTTTACATTTGGTCGGATAAAACTTAATAATAAAAGGGCAACTTTCTTTGTCAGATGCGCTGTAACAATTATTTTTCAATGTTAATTATCTATAAACTATTTTTTATTTATATTTTACTTATTTGAACAATAATATTTTTAAAGTATCTCAAAATAAATTTGGCATAAATTGTAAATAACAATATTATGTATATTGCAAGAAATGTGTAATTATACTTACACTTTCTCAACATTTTTTTTCTTCAATTTGATGTAATTAGCGCAAACTATTTCTATTTCTTTGAATTTCAAGTTACGGTTGTAACCATTAATAATGTCTTTTTCTTGCAGTTTACGAGTACTTTTCTTTTTCAAAACTCTATTTTTTTTAATCTCATAATTGCTGATTGTCTTTTCAATTTCTTCAAATGACGCAAATTCTTCTCCTAATTTTATTTGTTTTCCATCCATTTCCTATGATAGTATAATTAAGTTTATAATTATATAAAACTACGTAATATGTGAAATATTTTTTAAGATTGTAAAGTTTACTTACTATTACGTATTTGTTAATATAACCGATATTACAATATAATTCTTTTAATTTGTTGTTAATATGAAGAATCTCGTTAGCGAACTTAAACGACGAGAAAGAACTTGTAGTTTGTATATTTTCTTCTATGGCACTCAAGTTTACTACATACAACCAATGGTATCAGCGCGTCGAATTGTGACATCTATCTTTCTTTCCGTATAGAAAGTTAGAAAGAGATAGTCGAAGTGAAGTCGTACATTAAGATTCTGATGCTAGTTAATTTATATACCAGTGCGTTCAGAAAAATCCTAACCTACTTCACAACCGTTATAATCGTATGTCCACTCTACAACTATATTGATATATATTGGTTTTCTGAACGCACCCAAAGCAACGGATTTCAAACGTACTTAATTCAAGAAACAGAACTATAAGACTATTAGTTTTATAAACAAATTACATTATAAATCAAGATCGACTACTACTCTTTTAGTTACATTTTTTAATTGTTCAGTTAATAATACCGAAATTGTGAACCTTACTTCATTAAAACGAAACAAATTACAAAAAAAAGAAATTATCGAAAGTTAAATTTGTCAAGTGCAATTTTTGTGAAAAATGATTGTTTTTTCTCATATGTTCAAATAATAATACTTATCATGAGTGCAATATTATTGATTGGTGAATCTTTTACAAAGTTTAAAGATTTTCAGACAACATTAAATTTACATCAAAATGAATTTAAGCAAATATTTACGATTTCGAATAGCATTAAATTTGCAAAATCATGTACTGAAGATTATGTCAAAGATATTGTATATCGTCGAATTTATTACAAGTGTAAGTTCGGCCCAAAAAGAGCCAGTGAAAATCAGGGTGATAGAGACGTATAGTTAGTATTATTTGATCATGTATTTTTAAAAAGTTATAATAATTAATTCTGACAGAAATTCCAAAAACAGTTTTTGAAAATGTTATTGTCTTATGTTTCAGCACCTATAAAGCTGACTGCCCAGCACATATTACGCTATGTGCAAAAAAAGATGAAGAAGGTAACATGGTTTTAGAAGTTGTAAATTTAAATCTAAACCATGAAAATCATCCGCATTCGCAGGTATATTAATATCTATAATAAATTCTTTTTATTGTAACAATATTATTAAATATGTACGAAAGTAATAATAAGCAATAAAAGCAAAGTTAAAGAAAACACTTTATAATTTACCTACTCTAAAAACATGTTTATACACACATTTTTTATTAAAACTAAATGAGTTTGTATTAATGTAATGTGAGAATGTAACTAAGTTTTTTAATTTAACATTGTTATTCTTTTAACTTTTATTAGATTTTATAAAATATTAATACTTAATAATACGTTAATTCTTAATATTTGCTATTTCTATATTTCAATTTAATTATTTTATATTTTAATAATATTTAGAATGTTTTTTTTCAATTGTTAGATAACTTGACTTTTATTTGTCATATATAAATTAAACTTAATTAATTTCGTGGCACTTATCAGGCACAAATGATAAAGAAATATCTTTGTGTTAGTGTTTCTATTAGCTGAATATAGATGCAAAAATATGCAATTAATAACAGATTATTCATTGCATATTTTTGCACATACATTTATTCTATTTCTATTTACATTTATTATTATTTTTTTATAGAATGTTTTATAATAAAAAGCATATATTTATTTTTAACTGTGCAGCTACTATTTCACATGTTACCGGAAAATAGAAGACCATCAGAGGCAATGAAACAAGAGATAGAAAACGCCTTAAAGTTTAGATCAAACAAGAAGCTACTCCAAAGCTGGTGTCATGAGAACAATGTTTACATGACATTGAAAGATTTACACAATACTGACACTAAATTAAAAGCCGGTATAAAACGCAATGATCTAACTGAGGCAATTAAACTTTTAACAGAAAAATATGGTACGTCTTTCAGAGATTAACAATGTTGAAGAGTAATAATTATTGACTGAAAAATAAAGTCTTTATATACATTTATTTTATATTTTGTAATACAATAATTTTTAACGAAGATATTGAACTTTTTATTGCTGTCCATTAATTTATTTATTAAATTAATTTATTTAAATAAATTATATATACATATATTTTATAATAAAAAGTAACAATATATATATATATATATATTATTTAATCTTTATATTTTACAGAAGCTTACGTTAACGTTGCTGTTGACGAAGAAAATAATTTTAAAGGATTATATTTTGCGACAGATGACATGATAAATGCTGCAAACAAGTATGGAGATCTTGTACACTTGGATGGAACATATAAATTGTTGAAAAACAATTTAACGGTCATGATATATTTGGTTTGTGATTCCATCGGCAGAAGCGAAATTGCTGGAGTGACTTTGGTAACTTTGGAAGAAGAGTCCATATTCAAATGGATGTTGACCGTATTTAAGGACATTAACACTGATTTAAATTCTATTTTACAATGCTTTATGACTGACAAAGATTTTGTAGAACGAGATCAAATCAAAAAGATATTTCCCGGAATAACTACATATCTTTGTCGGTTCCATGTGTTAAAAGCAATGAAAGCTGCGTTTGATAAAGACAAGTATTTTATTAAAATGAAGAAAAGAGATGAAATTAAGACAATTTTACGAGATTTAGTTTATAGTGCAACTGAAGGAGATTATGAAAAAAATTACGCATTATTATTACAAACAGCAACAAAAGAGATTATAGATTATTACAACAAGAATTGGCACAATATTAAAGAAGAATGGGTTGCAGCGTTTATGACAAAAAAGAATTTTGGAACATTTACCAACAATCGACTGGAAGTAACTAACTCTAAAATGAAACAAGTTATTCGGATAAATAGTTCTTTACTAGATTTTATCAATGATTTTTTTCATTGGCACAAATCAGTAAGTTTTGAAACTGACATGAAAGTAACAAAATCATTTTTAAAAGAGCCCGTCAATTTAAAATTAAATTCAATCGAAACAGAGTATAGAAAAGTACTGACAGATAAAGCGTTTGATCACGTGAAGACTGAAATTAAGGAATCAGAAAAAGTGAAACTTGTTCCCGGAAAAACAGACAATATATGTTTATCAGTAGAAAAAGGAGTATCTATAGAGATATCAGCTACATTTTGTTCTTGTGGTTTTTTTGAATCTTATTCACTTCCATGTAAGCATATATTTGCATTTAGACGGGAAAAAAACTATAATCTTTTTTGTTTAGATTTATGTAATGAAAAGTCACGATTATCATATGTAATTAAAAATCAAAGATTATTTAAAAATCAAGATGTTGAGATTTCGAAAAGTCCAAGTATTAACCAAACTGTGTTAAAGAAGAAAAAAGCGGTTAGTGTGAGTCAAAAAAGAAAAAATATTAAACATGTGATGAATGAACTAACTCATCTAGTTAGTTTATCGTGTGGCAAAGAATATACGGAAAAAGTTAAACTTTTGGAAGATATTTGTAAACACTGGCGTCAAGGTTCAAACCTACAAGTTATTGTAAACACGAAGAAAATCAGCGACCAAACAAGTGACTATGCGCACAACTCCGATGTCGAAAATTTGAGTAATAGTTTCAAAGAACTTGAAATTGACGATTCTTATAAAGAAAACGTATCCACTTCAATAAATGTAAGTTCTACATTAAATGACTCTCTATTAAACATAGCTATGCCGAATGAGATTAAAATGATTGGTAAACCGAAAGAATATGCTAAGACAATTGTAAAGTTTACTCCTAAGAAAAAGGAGTAAATTGTATATTAAAGTGCAATAACATATGTGTAGTTTTAAACAGATAACAAATTATGAATTTGTTATAACAATAATTTTGTTTATTAACGTAATTATGATTAAAAAAAATAAGTCGTTTTAAGTTGTATTTTCAAAAGTCAAAAATTGATAAAAATGTGCGACACTTGCGGCAATATATGTATTACAATGTTGATTATAATTGTACATCTTTTATTAGATGTTGAACCGTGATTCTGCCAAAGAAATGATTTTATAATAAATATAAATGCATATAATGTTTTATTTTCATATTTTGAATAAGTTCATTTTATTCAACTTACCCTATACAATTATTGTACAAGTGGCAGTTATAATGAAGAGATTGCATGGGTGACACGGGTGTCACGGATGAGACGGGTGGTACAGGTAACAGTCATGACAGACATTTGATACGGGCGAAACGGGTGAGACGGGTGGCATGGATAAGACGGGTGACACGGGTAACAATCATGACAGACATTTGATACGGGTAGAACGGGTGAGACGGGTGGCACGGGTAGGACGGGTGGCACGGGTGGCACGGGTGGCACGGCTGACAGCCTTGACGGACATGTGACACGGGTGGGGACGGGGCACGGGGGAGACGGGGCACGGGGGTGTGCGAATAGTCACAACCAAAAAGTTATTAAGTAATTATTAATTTTATATTTATATGTATATATCTTAAACTTGTTATACTTTAACTACCTGTCGTAGTTAATCAAGAGACACGGTAGTGTCTCTGGCCAAGTACAAAAAAACGATGGTTTTTTATGCGGAGAGCACTATTTAGACTTACAAAATTGATCATAATTTGAATTTTTGGCATTCTTACAATTCTTCAACCATACTTTACCTTATATAAATGAAAAAATATTACGTTTTCCTTTTCATTTTGATGTGTTCATTTCTTTTAAATTCTTGGAGAGTGGAATGGTTGCAAGCGGAAGTTGAGCTGGTGTAGTTTCAAGTGTTTCGTTCGATGGTACCTCAAACAAGTCTTTTCGTAATGTCTTAATCTCACATGAGCCACCTCATTTGTGATGAGGTATCGACTTCCGGAGAAAATGATTGTTGGGTTGTCAACACCGCTGATGTCGTTTTCCTGGATGATGTAGAAGCAGCATCATACACTTCAGCATCAAAATGTGTATCGTTCGGTTTCGTGAAACTGGATCTTGTCCTTATGGAACTTTTACACTTTGCAGCTGCATTTTGTGCTGCGCTACTTCCCGTGACCTTAAACAAAATAAATAATTACAGAATAAAGCCAATTTATTCTCTAATCCATATTATTTTATGTATTAATCAGAAAAATAAACTAAGAATAAATAAATAATTCATAAATCATCACCATATTCAAAGTTAATACAATTAAAGTTAATAATTAAGTTAAATTGATAAGTTCAAATGAAGTTAGGAAAAAATCACTGATTATTATTATTAAATTTCAACTAATAAAGAAGTTGTAATAAATAACATTAACGGACTAACGTAATACACAAGTTCTGTATTAATTGTGTGCACTGTAAGATATATCTATTAAAGACAGAAATAAGTAGCTAATACGGGCGGGTTCTGGATATAGAAGAAAAATTTTCGGCGGCGTTGCGGTGATTGCGCAATGCTTAGAAAAAAAGTGAAAGGATGATTTCACAATTTCAAAAAGTGTCAAATTGTGAATTAATTATTTATTTTCCTTTTTGATGCAAATGTATGTCATTGAAATTTTCCGGTTACCTAAATTACGTACAACTTTTATAAGATGTATTTTTTTTATGACTACGAAATTAATATTTATTAAAAAAGTGAAAATTAATATATTATCTATGTATGCGAATTGATCAATTGCTTAATTTTTAAAAATGTTAATTGATTTCTAAAATTTAAATTTGCGTCATTGAAGTTTCTATGTGACGAGGTTCCTTTTTGTTATATAAAATTTGGGATTAGTGAAAAGTGGACATTGTGGTGAGGGTACAGATTTACAATATATATATATATAGAATTCACAGTTGTACAATTACTCATTCACCAACATTCATCTATTTTATATCTGATCTTTAAAATAAACGAGAAGTAAACATGGATGTAAGTATCTTTTTGTTATTAACAATATAAATGTAATAATATTACACTAATAATTAATGTTTAGTAATATTATTTTATTATTATTATTATTATTATTATTATTGTGATTGTAATTATTATAATTATCATTGTTATTATAAATATATATTTTATGAAATAATTTATATATTTTTTATAATAATTATACAATAATTTTATATATTTTTTCAGGTACTTGATATTGCTAAGTTGAGCACTATGCAGCTTCGCCGAGTCAAAGAAGTTGCGTGATTTGGAAAAATGCAAATTGTACGCTCTAAATAATATTAGGAAGGTGAAAACAAAATACGGAATCAAAGTTGTTATGACATATATGGATGATAATCAAATTTTTTCATCATTTTTACCGCCTAGACTTAGTAAATTGATGAATAATGATGATGATAACAATGTTATGTTTAAAAAAATCAAAACATCATGAATCAATGGAAAAATTGGTTTCAAGTATTTAGGAGATTTATACAATAATATGGAATTTATAAATTTGTAACATAAATTGTATAAATATTGTAAATAAAAATTGTATTTTATATATATATTTGCGAATTTTTTTGCGAATGATATCACTGAGTCTTGTAATATCATTTAAATGTTTCTTCTCATTTTCTAAGAGATCCATGTTCTTATCTGTAGAGTCAAATACAAACTGTTATTATTTTTCTAGTGTGATATGTTTATAAAACAGTCAAAACCCTTTCTATACTTTCCATAATTAATTTCACAATCTTTATCAATAACAAAAAATGCATATCTATCTGCATTCCAACAGTTAATGCAAATATTTTTGAATGTTTCATAATTCATATCAGTATTAACATGATCATTATAAATATGTTTAAGATTCATTTCATCTTGCTTTAACAATACTAAATTATTCGCATTATCACGAATTAAGTGTTTCGGAATACGTGTATATGTTTGACAGAGATAAAAGCTATCTACTGACTTATGTCTTCCCATACAAAATTATGATCTAACATGATCTTGCTTTTCGCATGCAATATCATCAAATATCATTAAACTATTTGGTTTAGCATCACCTGGAGTAACGACTTGTTCATGTTCACTGAATGGAAAATATTCAACTCCTTCTATAGGAGATATTATATCAGATAAAGCTCTGTATTTTGGTTGATTCAATGATTTAGAGTATAGGTAAATATTTTCAAACTCAAACCATTTGGATTTAATATTAGCGACAGTAAGATATTTGTTTTTTCACTTCCTGAGGATCCGACGAATAAAGCTCGTGTGGTATTGGGAAGGAGATCTCCATGTCTTTTATTTTCATTTTGACTTGATTCTGCAATAAGAGAATCAAAGTTATCAACCGGTATTTGAGTACGTTGTTTTATGAACTTCATCCTGTAAAAGACTGTAAAAAATATAGAAATATTTGTATATCCTGTAAAAAACAGAAATATATAAATAATGTAACTTTTTAAATCTGATTTAATATGCTGTTTAACTCTGATATGATAACACATAAAAAAAGAGGGTGCGGTTTAATCAATAAAATCATAAATAAACTTCCAGTAGAATTGCATATTCTTGGATATCAATATTGTGGTAATGGAACCAAATTACTGCAAAGACTTGCTCGCGGAGACCTGGAATCAATTCACTTGATGCTGCATGTAAAGAGCATGATACTGTATATTCTCTAAATCCTGAAAATTTAACTGCTAGACACGAAGCTGATAATATTTTAGCTGAAAAAGCATATCAAAGAGCAATCGCGAAAGACGCTGGTCTTGGTGAAAAGATTGCAGTTTTTTAGTTTCAAATATTATGAAAGCGAAAAGAAAAATGGGTATGAGTTTGTCTAATATGAGAAGACGCCTTAAAAATAAAAAGAGAAAGAAGAAGAAGAAGAAAGGAGGTAGTTTAAAGAAAAAAATACCGTTACGAAATATTGTTGATGAAGCAAAGAAATCAATAAAGAAAAAAAAATAATCCAATAAACGCAGCATTTGTAGCTGCACGCAAGGCATTAAAAACAGTTGGTGGTAAAAAAAATATTCGTATATCTCGAATTTTACCACTACCTTCAAAGTAGGAGGAGTTTTATCATTCTTAATTCCCTTATTTGCGGGTCTTTCTGCTGTTGGTTCTCTAAGTGGAGGTGCTGCAGCTATAGCAAAAGCGGTCAACAGCGCCAATGCTGCAAGAAGACAACTAAATAAAAGTACTCGTCACAATCAAACTATGGAAGCTATTGCTTTAGGAAAAGGTTTATTCATGAAACCTTATAGACGTGGATTGGGATTATTTCTTTTAAAAAACTAAATATCAAGCTACCACAACGCGCTCTAACTAATTATGATTTACTAAAGTATGCAAAAATATTAAAAATCCCTTACTTTCGTGGTGTTTATATGAGAAACGATTTACCTAAAAATGGTCCGTACACAAAAGAATGTGCGATAATTAATTTAGATGATAAAAACTCACCCGGAACTCATTGGGTCTGTTATAGAAAAGTTGACAATGACATTCATTATTTTGATAGTTTTGATAATCTAAGACCACCTACAGAGCTTGTAAAATATTTCGGTGGCGGTAGCTTGATAAGATTTAATTACGAAAGATTTCAAGATTTTTTTTATTATAGTGAACGCTAAACATGAACCTATATTAGTCAGAGCAAATACTGATTAGAATGCTGTTTATCGTATAAATGAAGTTGCTCAAGATTTTAAAATTATCATATCAAAAATTGAATAGTTGATATCTTATGTAAGACTCGCTGATGTTGAAAAAATTAAATTACTCAATTTCATTGCAACAGATCAACCAATTTCAATAAGTTTTCGTTCTTGGGATCTATATGAATATCCCATGCTGCCGGCGACTCAAAAACATATTTGGACTGTTAAAACATCGACTCAGTTAGAGAAACCACGGTTTATAATCGTAGGATTACAAACACATCGAAAAAATCATGATATAAATAATGCAAGTCAATTTGATCATTGTAAAGTTCGTGATGTTAAACTTTTTCTAAATATACAATCTTATGCATATACAAGTATGAATCTTGATTTTACTAAAAATCAATTTTCTATTCTATATGAAATGTATAGTAACTTTCAAAATATTTGAAAGAACCTTTAAGAATCAGAACCTTTATTAAGCAAAAAACAGTTTCTAGAAAAGTCCCCTCTTTTTGTAATAGACTGCTCAAAACAAAACGAAGCAATAAAAGTTGGGCCAGTTGATATCAGACTAGAGATAGAGTCTAAGCAAAATTTTCCGGCGTCTACTGCTGCTTATTGTTTAATATTACATGATCGTATTGTTGAATATACACCAGTTAGCAGTGTCGTTAGAAAACTACAGGGTGAGTCAAAAGTCCCGGGCCACCTTAATATGACGAAAAATTCAAATAAAAATTTGAAAACAAAAAAACACGTGTCTAATATTTTTTGATGAGCTATCGATTAACACCATTTTTAACCCCCCAC
>JABFPJ010002112.1:0-21216 GCA_022817425.1 Gryon sp. ZL-2020
AAAAAAAGTCAATTTTACGTCATGGCAACCAGATGTGCACCTTGTCAGGTTCTTATAAGGCAAACCACATTATGGTATACCTGATTATGGCCATAACGATGCCTAGCGTTACACACATTACATTACCTTATCAGAATATCGCATGTGGTCCTGAGCAGGATGCCACTTTTCGAAAAACCATGATACTTGCCTCATGTGGGTCTAATGTGGCCCAGATCAGAAAAATTGAGAACGGGTTTTTTTAAGGCTATCCTTATCATGGCCATACGCTAGGTGTGGCATGCCTCATCAAATTTTTACTAGGGAAATGTGGTACAAATGATCGATACTTAATACGGCATAAAAACAAAATTGCGTTTACGACGCGGCAAACTGTAATGTTCATGAAAATTTCATTTAATCCAAAACATATTTACTTCCGGGACGATTTTTTGGAAATCTCGTAGCATCGATCTGAACGGCTGCTCGGTTTCGCGCAACGATGAACACAAACATTCTGCCTTCTCGGATGAATATTTATTATACGTAGATTATTTAATGCATTTATTCGGACAAATAATTACTTTTCGACCGAACAAATATTCTCTTGTTGGTTTTGTTCATGGCAACTTATAAAATCATAATAATAATAAAAA
This sequence comes from Gryon sp. ZL-2020, assembly GCA_022817425.1. Taxonomy (NCBI): domain Eukaryota; kingdom Metazoa; phylum Arthropoda; class Insecta; order Hymenoptera; family Scelionidae; genus Gryon; species Gryon sp. ZL-2020. The sequence continues at coordinate 636 of JABFPJ010002112.1, forward strand.
AGAACAAACAAATAAAACAAAAATAAAATAGACTATTTTTAAATTTATATACAGTGAAACAAAATTGCAGTTAATTGATGAATTCGTTTTTAAACAATATAAAGACTGTATGAATGAACATGATTATGTATCTTTTATTCATCATTTATTGATTTGTTTGAACTATTTTGTATATTTCAAAATATAAATAAAATATTTATGTAAAGTAAATAAATTAAACGTAAAAAGTGCCGCTATCAAATTGAAATTGCCGACTATAAGCAACAAACAATGTAACATTGATTTATCAATGAAGACTATTATTTTAATACTATACCAAGTGGATGTTGTAAAGCATAATCGTCAAATGAACGTCATACGGACTCACCTGAAACAGATAAAAAAATTATTTTTACATTGTATTTTTGAAGTCATTCGATTGAAAGAAAAGTATATGAATCGTATAAGAATTGTGTTATCGTTGAAATGATTAATGTTGGGATGATGCTTTCAGTAAGTAAGTTAATGAAGAAGTTGTGTACGTATTTTTGGTGAATGCTTGAGCACATGTCGAAAAGTCCGAACACTCGTGCAAACGCATTTGAACTAACACGCCGTGACACGTCTTAATTTAGGCTACATCTTAAATTCAAATACAGATACGTAAAAGATCGGGACAGCTGTCTTCAGCTTTTGGACGTAGGACGTTTACGAATGTGACAACGCAATCTCGCTATTTCTTGCATTCGTTTATTTTATTATTACCAGATATGTTACGCGAATTCATTTATGATAACTTGAAACAATTGCAAAAATATGCATTCACCTTTTTGTATATTCTTTACATGCCGATTCATTCTATTCAAACAAATGAATTGTGTTATATTAAATAAGAACTTTCACTAAGAGAAATAGGAAGAGTACTTCATTTGCATCGGATAAGAGACATTTTACACTGCAGTGTGTACCATTTATAATCTTTATCTATTTCAGAGCCCGCATCTAATGAGAGCGTGTTACTAGAAATTGACTATGTTAGAATAACGCGCGCTTTTATCTGATCGTAAATGAGCGTACCCCTATTAATACGAGCAAAAATATTTCTCAGTATTGCACGATGCACGCTTCGCTATTTATATGAATTAGCCTTTGGGGAAATGAAAAAAAAGCGACGAGAAAGCAATTAAAATGGGATTTTTAAATGGCAAAGTTTACATTTAAAATAAAAATAATCATTTACTTGAAATGTATGCAAACATTAAACGTTTTAGCAAGATATGTCAAAGATTTTGTCAAAACTATATGAAAATTACTTTTTCATAACTAATTTTGAATTGTAAATATTTGTACTATTTGCTTTTGCACATATTTGTTTATTTGTCGGGGAAAAAATGCTATTATATAGATATAAAATTTGTCGCACGAGATAATAGGGTTATATGAAGAATGAGTGATTTGAACGTGAAATGAAAATTCATCGGTGGTTCTTTTGGAACTTGGAAATGCGACCGCAAATAAATAACCGCGCGTTGTCGTGGAGATACTTCAATTTGTCATTGCGCCTGCGATTTGTCCCGGTGAATGACCATCACGTGAAATATCATATGCGCCCGTTGTTGCGTCGATTAAAACATTGACGCGTGAACTCACGAAGAAATACATCGCAAACAAAAATAGAGTACGACGGCGGCGAGTGATTTCAGAGCGCGCAATAATTCAAGAAAGACTTGCCGCCATGTTTGACGATGACAGCAGCGTAATTTACGACGTTATATTAGCGTCCATTGGGTTTAAATTGGCCCATACTGTTTCGTGCATCCCCTCTCTTTTTTGCTTACTCTCGCTTCTTCCGTTACGGATACCCACGTTACGCCGCTAATGTAAATCCGTCGGCGCGTATTCCTTATCACAAATGTAAACTACCGTCTGTCTGGTGATTGCGATTTATATTTAATTAATAAATATAAAATCAGCAGGCGACACAAAAGTTCCATCCAATCAAAAGTTTGTCATTCAAAGAAAAGGAAACAGAGAAATGTACGTCTCTGATTGGATGAATTAAAAATATTCACTTAATCTACTTAAACTACACGTTGAGATTGACTTCAAAAATATTGTAGACATTATACTTGAATTTATATCGATCGATATAGAAATGTTGAGCAAAACTGTACTTCTTATGTATTTACAACAAATGGTTAAGGTTATTTTCAGATCAACACAAAATTGAAAACTTTTTGTTGGTTGATTATGAAACATACAAAGACCAAACAAAACATATTCAATTCAAATATGTTTAATAATCATGAATGTATTTGAATGATTAATTAACTTTTGAATAGTAGTTAAGAAAGATGGATAAATATGAATTATCAGAATATATTGAAGATAATGTTTAAGCTTATTGATTTGTCATTTGAAATGTTGTTAAATGAAAAAGGTGCAAATTTGAGTGTTTTTATGTTTCTAATTTGAGTGTCGTTAATAATAATATACGAATTGAAATAGTCTTTAGTTGACTTTACTTGGTGAGCGCAATTTCCTCGAATCATTAAGCGGAAATATCGACCAGGCTGCTTGTTCGCACGAATCGAACAACTATACGTTTGTAGTAGCGTGGTAATCACAACTGCAACCACTACTAACCCCCCTCTTGCAATCCCACACCTTTACCCCATAACGCGGCGTTGATCAATAAACCGGCATTTTGTCGAATGTCAGAAGGAATTCGTCATATTTCTGAAATGTCTTAGCGCTTATAATGAACGCTTCGCAATGCTCGATCGCGAGATTTATAATGCAGTACCGTTGGACCAATAATAGGCAGGAATCACGGTCCATTTAATGCTCGCTTTAAGCACAACGCTGTTGCCAAAAAGAGAAAAAGCAAACAATACAAAACGAAGAAAAGAAACGACCAAATAGAGGGCGCTGGGGGTTAAGAAACTCAAACTTCAAATTCATTCGTGAAAACGTGCAAATTATTCTTTTATCATTTTTATTTCAAAACCTGCATTTCTTCGTCTAATCAATATATTATTTCAACATTATTTTTAATCAAGCATAATCGTCTTTTTTATGTTACAAAAATGACACTAATTTGTCTTATAATAATCACAAGAATGAGATTTTATACCTTTTTTGATAAAAACCAAAATACGTAAAAGTTCAATTTTACTTTTACATTTGTTATCATCATACTTCTATAATATGCAAATGAAATTTCAATCATAAAGGAATGGATATTTTAAAAAGGTTACGAACGTTTATAGATCTTTAATTAAAATAACACAAGTTTGATCAGAGCTCTATATCATTTAAATATTTGATACTTTATTATTAATTAATTATTATTAATAATTCTAATGTACATTTGAATGGAACAGACTTTTCTGATATTTTGGGTTAAGAAATAACAGATTTTGGGTCGGCATTTTTGAAAATTGTTGCGAATGTGTGTTATTGTTACTGCGAACGGCGTCACGTGGGTCGTAAAGCAGCCATACGAGCTGACCAGTTAGCTCAAATTAATGGATGCATAAAGTTTTCAGCGGCTGCATGTTTTTATGTATACATGTGCATGGAAGTTGAGCAAAATGCATTCTACGCTTATACTTAGACGAAACATCGAGATAACAGCGCGAGTAAAAACATTTATTAGTCATTATTTGATAAGGTAATTGGAATTGAATCTTGGGTGGGTTTCTTCATATCAACGAATAAGAGACAAACAAAGAAAAATGAGATAACTAAATACTGGCTAAAATTGCCGGCTTATCAGATTCTACCTTTTCGCAGTGATTATGTTTCATAGATAAACACACATTAATGCAACAACTGTAAAAATATGTAAAGCAACAAAATGATCGTATCTGTAATCTTTGTATGATCTCGAGGTGAAATGATAGAAAACAATTTAAGTCTTAGTGAGGACTTAGGTCGGACTTGGCAATGATATTCTAATGACAAGTCTAAACTTTGTTTCGAGTTAAATTGTTGCTGAATACGGCGTATCGCGAGGACCGGAAATTAAACACGGAAGTTAAACTTGCGCCGGCTGTAATGATAAGTGGAGTACAAGTTGTCTATTAGTTTAGTCACTCGAAGTAGAAAGTAGTCTTATTACATTCGCCACGTATTTCGTCACGAAACAAAAAGAGACAAACAAATGCTAGGGAAACATACCCTTGAGAATGAAACACGTTTCAACTTCATTATCCTCAAAATTGAGTTAAGCCTCAGAAATGTCAGCGCACATTATACTTAGATTTTCGCAAGCTACGGGAGCTCAACAAATAATAATTACATTATTTACATTTCATATCGCCAATATTATTGTGGTTAAAAGTACAATTTTGAATATAACGTCAAATCTAGAAGTAGAAATGTAGTATTCAAAAACAAATGCCAAATTATGGCTATATTTTAAATACAAAATTATATCATTTTATATTGTTTATACAAAAATGTAAACGAATAATTGTATAAGTAAAGGTAAGATACAGATAAGATAATTGTAAACATAAGATTGCTATATTGACAACTCAATGAAAAGTATTAAATAATTTATTAAATTTTGTAATTAATTCAATACACAATTTTCTATCGGTATGATATTTTGATATTTTCAATTAAATAACCGTAAAATGAATGGAACTCAAAACGGTATACACTGAAATCCTTTTTCTTTTCTCTGTCTCTCGCGTTTCAAAGAATCCATCAAATAAATTAAAAAAATATTTATGAAGAATTAGTTCGTTCCAAGTATCCATATTCCATATTAGTGTAAACAAAATTGTAATGATGAAATGAAAAATGAAAAGATGAATAATTTCATTTATTTTTTATTGTATTAATTTTAGTTTTAAATAAAATATAAAAAATGATAATTTGACAAAAAAATACTGACCAAACTCTTTTACAATTAATTCTTTTAAAGAATAAAATAAAAACAAAGCAATATGACAAAATTGAAATTTCATAGGAAAAGTTGTTTACACCATTATATGTCAGCTCAAATATTGTTTTTCACCAATTCACTATACTTTGAAGAATATATTCGTCAAAATTGCTTGGCAAAATTGATGATAACATCATCATTTGAAAATGTCAAAATTTGTACAGTGTTTTTTGTTCACTTTTAGATGTGGTCAATAGCACAATGCACAGAGAGTTGTGCAACGGGGTAGTCATTTTTGTCGGTAGCTTGTCGATTCTTTTCAAGCAGAATAATTCGACATAAAAATATGGCGTGTGTTAGTGTACGCTGCCAAATCTTGTACCATTTCTACGTAGATATAGCTTCTTTTCTCTTCCCTTGTTCACGACAATCATGCATTCACACCGAATTGAACACTTTACATTCATTCTTTGTTACTGTATTCAACATTCTACAAATCGCCAACTATTTTATATGTTCAACAAATGTATTTTCATTCTTGTTCTCAATCTTTCTTCTTTACATTGTTTTAACATTTTGGATTGTATATTTGGACTCTATTGATTAATACGTAGTGAAAAAAATGATATGACATATATTTGTACAATCCAATGAATTTATCAATACAGCATTGGATACTGTTTGAGGGAGGCGTAATTAATGCATGTATATACATTATTTGATCCAAGCCAAACATATCTAATACAATTTTATTTTAAGAAGACGAGTAAGAAAATGTCTACGGGGAAATCTGTGTTTTTAGTTTCTTCCGCCCTAAGTGTACTGTTAAATATCAACTTCCTGTTTAAACAACAAGTTCAATACTCCCCTGCAAAAAAACACCGCAACAGGCTGAAATTGCCGTCTGTTGGACTAAAAACGAATGCCTTGTTTATTATTCCACAAAACTCGTCTCGTCAAAATAACCAAAGACGAGCTCGTATTTCACTCTCGGCTCGGTGATTAGTGACCCTCCAAAAAGTAACTTGAAAAGAGTTAAATATCGGATAAAACTAGTTTAGCTTGCTTTCAACTGGATTCGAAAAATAGCCGAGAAAACATAAATTTTATAACTGATTTCAAAATGTGCTAATAAAATTGAAGCAATTATGTTGCAGATGTTATTACCTTTTAACTTTTAAAAATAGAATTTCAATTAAATTTGTATTTGTATTTATGGTAAAATCATATTTTAGAATAAAGTAAGTCTTATATGTATGAATTGGTTACAATGAGTATATTAGATGGTAAAGAAAGCGATGCTTGAAATGGAATCAATCAGTAAAGAGCTCGCAGTATAAACGTGAAACGACGAGAGAATAAACAGAAGAAGGACGCGCAAACGTGTGTGTGTGTGTGTGTGCAGTTGCAAGTCCGACGGCGCCCTTTTGACGGCCGAGAGCGTTTGCCGACATCCCTTTGGGCTTGAGTCTTGTGTCTGTACGACCCCGTTTTCTTCGTCTTGGCGCTTAAATGCTGCGGGACAAGAACAAAGCGGGTGTAAAAAAGGCTAGGTAGCGCCCTCTCCAGTTGATACCTGCCCATTCACCCTTTCTTCTTTCGACAACTACTTCGTTATTGTACTTTTCGGTCGAGTGCCATCTCCCCCTGCCCGATAGACTATTTCTTTTGATGAGCTTCGTCATGTGGTTTTCGTAGATCGCACGCTATTGTCTGACCATAAGTGATAATACAATTAGACAATAGCCTGTCTAGGATCAACCAAGAACAATGTACATTTTGCGTTTTTATATGGACAACGTTTTATATGAAAAAAGATACTAAAGTACATTTATTAGATACTTAAGTACTATTATACGCGCACTTTTTGATAACATTTTTGTCTAAAATGTACAAAAAAATGATTTGATAATAAATGCAAATTCATATTTTAAAATGAAATGACTCAATTAAACATAGTAAATATGAAATAAATATATTGCATTTTGAAGATAAAGATTGTTTGTATTGGAAAAAGAATGATTTGGCCTATAGCTTTTAATTGCGCTGACATAATGAGTGATGTCTTCACAGAGCCAGATGGTACATATTACTTTGTAAGTAACATATGCATGGCGTAATCTTGCGCGTGCGTCCTTTACACCTACTAGCCGCGTTCTAAGTCCATAGACAAACACTCGCACGTGACCGAGGATCCTTAAGTGTGGCAAATTTATACGCAGGTGGTCACGTTCCTGGTTATCTACTTATCTAGGTGGCGTAGCGCTGCGCGTTAAGCACATCTCGCTGAGACCAACTTTGTCAGAACTACCACTGCACACGTATTTGCTCACAAAAACAGAACCCTGCTGACGCTGCTGTACTTTTTCTTTTCACAATCACATCACACTCATTTTCACTATCAAATCATATTACTCTTCAACATGTTTATTTATTAGATCATAATATTTTAATTACTACTATACATTTTAATCATTACGACCTCATATATTATCTGACTCTGTTTTGCCACCTAATTGAAAAAATACTCATGCAATATTCATGCAATATTTATTTATTGTTAAACAGATGTTAACTATTTGTATCAAAAATTATATTATGTTCATATTAATACAAAAGTTAATTAGCAAAATGTATGTATAAGAATAATAAACTTTATATACATCAAGTTCCATTCAAGTTGGAAAACTTGTAGAATTTACTACTATAATTGTGTGCACAACTACTTGAAACTATTAAATAATTTTCTTATTGCAACAAAACTTGTGCAACTAACATTTTACATCAACTCATATAGATTTTTCATTATAACTTAATACTTTAGGAAATACATCTTTTTACATCTATATCAACTATTTTATTACCCAACATTTATTGTTGTATGTATTTATTGATTTATTAGATGAATATAAGTATTATCGATAGATTATACAATTATCAATGAAGTAAACAAAAAAATATTATAAAACCTGACTGTAATAAATAAAGTGCGTTATCGTGTTGTACACTGTACATTTGACAAAATCTTATTTAGTGCGTCACGTATTTCATACGAGATCAGATAATCTTGTCAAGGGTCTGCGTTTGGCAAAGCATCCATCCAAAGAATTCACTGGGTGAAATCAAATCTACGGCTTGTAAAACAAGTAACTGTCAAAGACCCGATGTGCAAAACATTTATTTTGAACGGCGTTAACGAATGTTCGTTGTTGTTTTATCGTTTGATCGATGTGCCACGTTGGTATGATCAATATATGAATATGTTTAAAGAAGAAGAGGAAGAAAAAGAAACAACGTAAACATTCAAGTTAATATTTGGAAGAAAGGAGATGGAAATGCGGGTGATGTGAAAAAAATGTATGCAGGCGTTGCTTACCAGACAACTGCATTAAAATTGTACGTGGCATGACACAAAAAAGGGCTTTTTTTCTTATCTAGGGTTATCCTTTGATCCATTTGCCACATTTATACTTTTCTTCAGATTAATAATTGCATCTAAAGCCCCTTTTAGTATATTGACTCATTCATTATTAAATAAATTCAAATTAAGTTTAACTTTAACCGCGGTGAAAATTCGCACTCTATCACCGCGGCTGCCGGCTGAGAAAAACAACTCTAGTTTAATAGACTAGCGCGCCAATTTTGCTAAACGTTATTCGCTTTTATTTTTGATTGCTAATAATTTACCTCGTGATACGTTCGTATTGTCTACAAAATAAGTGTAAATGATTGAAATAATTAAAATAACAGTTTTTTGCTCAAAATTACGATCGCACTTGTTTGCCGCTAACTTTTATATACGTATCATGTTTTTTTTATTTTTCTTGGTTTTATATTTCTTATGCCAGAACATCACTAGATAATTTTGCACGAGAATTACGAGTACTTGTCGCGTCTTTGGTAACGTTAACGTCATCGTAAAAAGACTAAAAAGGGGAGAAAAAAGGATTACAACGGCGAAGAAGAAGAAGAAGAAGAAGAAGAAAGGAAAAAAACGAAAAGGAAGGTTGCGTTATTCGAATCGATGTGACGGAAAACTGAGCGCTTTTCGACGCACTAACAAAACTCTCTACGTGACGAAAACTCCGCAATCGTTTTGGCGTTAGACAATCTGCGAATTAATAGTCGCCGTCTGGCAAATTGATTTCATCGGGGCGAAATAAGACGACGTACAACTTTGTTGACTGTCATTTGAATGGCCTGGTAATGTCGAGAGAACCGAATCGCGCCAAGGGCTGCAATAAACACAGTGAGATTGACAAATGAGCAATGGATAATTCTAGGAGTGTACGATTGTTTGTCCCGCGTATTGTCTTCAAGAACGGCTTTATCGCATTTCAAGTATATTGGCAAAGTTTTCATGTAAATTACGAAATGCTTTTTGCGTATTTTAAATGACAAACAATTTATATATATAGAATGAAATTCCTTTTAACAACTTCAAACATACGAATTTGTATTTTATTCACCTTTTTTCATTTCTAAATTGTTGTAACAAAACAATAGTACTTGAAATATGGCCAAATAATTACATCGTCTTGGAGTACATATATCCCTCAATCACTTGTTATTATCTGCGGCAATTGCACGGGGGAAAAGCAGCTTTGTTATTTCTGTATTTAATTTTCTTTTGAAAGCTCACCCACTTTCAATAACACAGTTAGGAGGGTATCATTTACACTGGTGATTGCTGAATTGCTGTAATCCCATTCTCAAAACGATCGCGATATGAGTGAAGCGTAAAATGTGCTGTTTTGGTGCGAGTTGCAGCAATTCATTGATTATCCAAACATTCGAAGTTGTAATTCGGCACGCTCGGTGGGTGTTAAGTAAAAAGAGATGGTCAGAGGGTTCGAGGACAGCGTATAAACGCGAGCTAGGTGGCATACATTTGTTACCACGTTTATTTCCGTTTACAGTCAGTCCGCCGATGCGTTACTTCGTATTGAGTAACACACCGACTGCGAATTTATTGGACCATGTAAACATGTACGCAAGCAATGTTAATTCCGAGGGTTGCTTAACGCTGTACTGCAGACTATTACGCGCCACACCAAAAATAAAGATATACTACAAATGAATAGAAACCTATATAGTAATCTTCATGTATCCTGCAACTATAATCAAAATTAATATAATATTTTGATACTATTGCTATTGTAATAAAACAACAATAACAATAATAATAATAATAAATAACAATACAACTAATATAATACTATAGTAACTTTTTTATACTTCCAGGATACATCACAATTAATATAGCTTTCTAGTAATAACTTGCCGAGCAACTATAACAATAAACTAATCATTTTTTCTTCTATTTCTATACAAATCCGTCTAATAATTTGAAAGTGTGATCCAAAGATTTTTTAACATTAAAGAAAGTTTATTCTTTTAGAACGCACAAAATGTGTTGTAAAACCCCTACGGACGAAAATGTATCTGATTATATCTGAAATGTAAAAAATATAGGCGATTGTACTTCTTTTATACATAAAAATATATTTTCATACGTTGAGAGATAATTGCATCTAATGGTTTTGTTATTATTTTGCTTTATTGACAATATAAATTTCAATAATAGCTGAGAATGTTAAGGTGAATTAAATTGAAAAAAGAAAAGCGGTCTGTTAATGAAAAAAGCAATTTAACGTTGGAATCAAACATTAAGATATAAATCCTACCGTCTATACATATCGGAGACATTGTTCAAAGCTGTTTACCAATCGTATACAAGGCTAAAGTCCAAATGTAAGCTGGAAAAAATCTCATCTAAGCAACATTCGATTCATTGGTTATCCAAACATTTGAAGTTGTAATTCAACGTTCTATCAAATAAAAAGGGACGTACAACGTTTGAGGCGGCATACATTTATTTTCATGTTGATTTCCGTTTGGATGTAAAAGCTCAATATATATATATATATATATAGTGAATATGGTGGCCCTTTTGCGTCTAACACCATCTCTGGTGTGGCGTGTGGATTTTCTCGAGCGTGTAAGCGTGTGCGCCAGCGTTGTTAATCCCAGTGGTTACTAACGCTGGTTTAGCCTTGTGTAAACAGCACACTCACACTGCCACTCTGAGAGAGGGAGGGAAGTGGTAAGGCAAAAGGGAGGGGCAGAGTTGGAGGGACATGGACAAGCAAGACTTTCGGGATCGGAAAAACTTTTTAGTGCTTTTCGTGGTTTGACCGGAATCGAATTACCTTTCTTTGAGGAATCACGCCCGACTGGACACCGATAAGGCACATTCTCCTCTATGTGTGTGCGAGAGTGCTTTTCACGACGCACTCCACTGCACCTCAACTTTGCCTTTCCAGTATATTATAAGGAACAAATGACGATCGACTTAGTTTATTTCGCTTTTTCTCTCATTTTTGAGAGCCAGACTATCAGACCGTAAGGCTAAGATGGACTCACCTAGATGTTGCATTTTGTACAAGCAAATTCAAAATCAAAAGCAAAATCCTTGTTGAGCACTGTTAAGATCGGAACGCCCGATCTTGTGTGTATTTCATATAAAATTAGATTCTTATTTGTGTATTTATAATGGAAAGTGTTTAAAGGGTTAAGAAATAATTTGAGTCATTTTTAGCCATAAATTATGTATTTATTGGGCTCGAAATAAGTGGAAAAAGCCGAAAGGCATAAAAAAGCACTTTTTGAAATGTGAATTTACATGTAAATTACATTTGTGAATTGACTCACAAATGGAAAACGGACTGATATGAATTGTTTGTGTATATGTGATCGTGGGCCGTATGAACCCCGAAACCACACGTGAAAAACTTGAGTTGTGTACTCAAGTTTACGAAATAAAGATGTAAGTCTCGTGTTCTGTCGAAACAACGAGTGCAGTCAGTTTACCAATGGAAATTGTGATACTCAAATGTATCACAAAACTTATGTGAATGTTCACAAACTGTTGTGACACTTTCACTGATCGCGTTTGTCTTGGTCAACCGTATTCTTTTCGTGTCCGGATCAAATAAAAGACTGACTGCAAGAATTTGTTCTTGCTCGGTCGTAGGATACGTTTTCTCATCGTACTCCCACTTTTTTAACTGAAAATCATAAATAATCGTCCAAATTTTCCATTTGTGAGTTTGACAGTAATGTTTTATATGTCGGTCAACCATAAAAGGGACCCACATAAAATCGAGTATTCAAAAAATACAATTTTATATTAAACAGATGTATGAGTTATGTTAGAAGAACAAGAATTGAGCATTTTCTCTCAATTCACAATTTTGTAAGAAAAAAAAGTATTATAAAAAATATAAAATACACAAGAACATTACACAATGTATTCAATGCATAATCGTTTATTTGTATGATTGGTTCAATAAATAAAAGTGTCACATAATAAATAAAGATCCTTTGAACGATGGCGTATTAATACAAAATTACACATTATATTTATAATATTAGTGTGAATTTGCTGAAACTAATAGTTGAGAAGAATGGCTGAGAAATTTATTCAAATGCTTTCTTCACTTGTCTGTCCATATACGGAGAAAGGGGAAGATTTTTGTCCGTTGCATGAAGAAAACTAATGGACGATATAAATCTCGACGGTCGAACGCGTTCTTAAATTCAGTCGAAATCGATACTACCTTTGCTACTGCAGATAAGTCCGATGAGACACAAAAAGCAAGCGACAAAAAGTAACCGAGACAGCGTGGTCAGTAATAAATGGCGCGTTGTTGCATTCCCAATTAGGATGACGGCGAGAAAACAACCAGGTAATTAAGGAAAATACATGTTAATGCGAAGAAATAAATTGGACACTGTTACGGTGGCCTGGGAAGACATTTTCGACAGAGAAAGAGAAATAAACATTAAAAAAGATAGAGTTACAATGAAGGAGAGAGAAAGTGAGTCAAGTTTGTCGAATGATTTTACAGCTTTTAAGTTTCAATGATTTCAACTCATTTTATGTATAATAGTCACATGTAAATTTGCTTCACAGGTTAATACATAACATTGATCATCGATATATTTATCTTTCCAATTTGTAATCACTTTGATAAATAATAATCAGTACATGTTTGTCATTCACTTTAGTTATAATTATCGTAATAATAATGTTATAATATGAAAAAACTGTCAATTGAAGGACAAAACTATTATAATACAATTAAATGCATGAAAATAAAGTGAAATTATTTAAAACTATTTGTGCATCATTTGCTCGTCAAAATTGTAATTTGTAGTATAGAAATGAAACAAAAAAAAGTGGTATAGAATGCATGCGAAAAATGTAAAATGTCTTAAATGCTAGTTTTAGAAGATGCATTTTCAATATTCAAGATATAGTTTTTTGTAACAAAATGATAAAGCGTATTTATACATGCGTCATAAGTTGTTTCCGATGAAGTAAGATGGAATATACGATTTGAAATAGTCATACAACGTGATCTAATTCTGTGAATGTTTCGGATGTCTCGACATAGTAAATGGCCCCATTGTTCGCAAGTGCAAAGGAAGAACCAGGAAGATAAAGAGATTAAATTCACGGTAGAATTTTTATCTCAGCAATAAGTACTAACAATACGTCTGACAGGCGCTGTTATTTATACAACGTGTTCGTATAAGCGTTACGCTGGGAAAGGAAGACACAAATTATGCAGAAAGCTATTGATTGGATGTTTTGCGGTTTTTGAATTTCGTTGTGGCTCATTATTATGCCGTTTCGGTGTTTACATGCATGTGTAGTTGATCGAGAGCGCAACGCTTATTGTGTAATAAATACTGAATAATGCGTGCAAAAGAATGTTAATGAACTTGTATTGACAATGGGTAAATTTGTTATCGGCCACTTGAAAAGGATTATTTTTGTTGCCAGTTTTAGTCCAAGTGTGTGATGCTTAAAACAGGATAAAACATTGCTTCAATAACTTTTGGCCATATGACAATTCCATCATTGTGCCAACGTTTTCTGCCATTTGCAATTACTCCAACCATTGCGATTCATTTTCATTATGTGACTCTATCATTTTACAACTCTACACCATCAGTTACTATAGTTAAGTGTAAATTTATGGAATATACTTATAAATATAATGACTGTATAATGTTCAAAACTGATGCTCAGTATTGTAATTTATCACATTATTTTCATTGTCAATACTGTATGGCATTAATACAAGCGGGGGATATATATAATGGCGATCGGAGCGTTCAATCCAAAATCCATATTCTCAAAATCAAATTACGATTTCGTTTAATCGCGCGTGACTCATTTTTGTGCTTTACTTGGCTAAGCTTGTCGGTCTAAATTGCGCAGAGATTTCTTTCTTCCCTTCTTTTTCTTTTTTACGTTAACACGAATGCCAGACTTCGTATATGAACACAGAGAGATGAAGAAAAGCCGAGAGAGAAGAATCTGGAGGGTGTTGCGAGCAGCAAATATGCTCGACGCCGGCTCAAGTTGGCACGCCCGATTCGATTAGGTCGCACATACTGTATGCTGGGCAAACACTCGATAAAAATACACCAGGACACGCGAAATGGCACTGATAGTTGTGCCACGTTGGAGATAAGACTGGGCGTGGGTTTTTGTTTGGCGATTTGTTTTATGAATTTGCTTAGCTTTTATTACCCTTATGAGTGAGGCTTGATATATTATTGATTCCATGTGCACAAGGCTGACTGATTTTTCTTCCTTCCTTCCTCCCTTCTTTCTTTCTTCTTCCATTCATTTTTTTCTTCTCTTTTTTTATCGACAACGAGAATTGTTTTGCGATCGCCCGTCAGTTGAGGATACTAAAAACTAGATGGAAGAGATAAAGGAACGCTTAAGTGTTATCGAAGCAATATTATGAGATCGTAAAAATGATACGCAAAAGGGCAAAGTAGAGGGGAGATGAAAGAAGTCGTTAAACCTTGCGACGTAAGCGTTAAATTATTGTCAAGAACTGCAGAAAATCTCAGGAGGACCTTCGAGAATTCAACTTTGAATGCGAGATCAAGTCCAGCGTTTCTTTTTTTTTTTTTTTAACAAAGTAACTTATTTTACACTTTACTTATTATAATGTTTACAAAATGCAACTAACCCTACTGGTTAAAAAAAATGTTTTAACATATAGCTTGAATTTGAATAACTGTTACAAATTGCAAGTAATCGAATGTAAGATTATATTTTTGAATAGAATAAAAGTAACGATTAAAGTATTTTTATCGTTGAGCTGAAAAGTGGCTTTTACTGAAGTGATTCATTGCATTCCTCTTCAGCATAATAAATATCATCGCACTAAGCATCTGTCTGCATACGACTTAACTTTCTCACGACGCCAAAGTGGCCTTTTTTTATCAAACGAGAATTAAATCACATGATTAACAACTATCAGTTGATTCGTAACTCGGTTACACGTCTATTAACCTAATCATAATAGCTCTCATGTCATTGTGCGAGAAGCAATCCAGCGATGTGAGACAAGCGCGTACAAAGGGTGCAGGCAGTGACTCGACCGTCAATGGACATACATCAATGTACAAGATTTATGACGACCTTTAACGATATGATGACGCCGTGACTTCATCTAATCCTCTTTGCATAGAAATCAACATACGGAACAATAAATATGTCAACTTTCATGTAATTCTTAATTCACTTCTTACATTTCTAAACTTCTTATAGTGTAATAGACTGTCTTTATTAGCTTTTATTTGAGTATCGTTACTTTATTCCAACTCATTGTATTATTAATCAAATTAACATAATTATTTAGTTCAAATGTAGATATTAGTATGAATTGTTCGTTTTAAGGTGATTCTTTCAATCTGCTACACCGGAGTTAGTGTCTTTTTGAATAGAAATAATTTAATAATGAATTAAGAATTATAACATATACTGTTTCATTCTTTAGTTCTGAGAGAATTATGTGATCGAAGAAAAAAAATTTTTTTAAAGTAAACTTTTGGCTCCATAACTTCCCCCGGTTTTACTGTTACGTTCATTTTGTAAACAAAACGGGGGAAGTTACGGAGCCAAACGTTCACATAAAAAAATATTTTTTAGTCGATCAAATAATTCTCCCAGAAGTAAAGAATGAAACAGTATATATTATAATTCGTAATTCATTATTAAACGATTTTTATTTAAAAAGACACTAACTCCGGTGTAGCAGATCTTAAGAATCACCTTAAGGCGATTCTTTAATGCTAGTACACCGGAGTTAGTGTCTTTTGAAATTAGCAATTATGGAAAAAGAATTGAACTTTAAAAAATATGTCATTTCATTCTTTGATCGTGGGAGAATGTTTTGGTTAAAGAAAAATTGAATTTTGTAACTGCATAATATTGTCGAGCTCTTTTTTTTTCAACGTCGAAGTAATTCAAATAATGACTTTGAACATATGCGCACGCATGAAATACTTATAAAATAGCATAGCCAGTCGTGTGAGATGAACCAGTTGATGCTGATACTTAACGTGAATAATGATTGCACCAGACCATGATCAAAATTACGTTATTAATCAAATGCAGTATTATAACAAGCCAGCCGGCGAACCATTATATCCAATAATTAGAGATGCATCGGATATTTTGCAAATATCACATTTTCAACGAATATTTCGAATGACGAAAACCAGAAATACTCATAACAATATGTTTATTTTACACGTTGTCTAATGCTTGTGTTGATAATAATGATTTTCTACTTATTCATGTAAAAATTATAATATTAAATTTAAAGATATTTTTTGTCACTCATGCATAAAAAGTGGTCATTTTCATACATCTTTCGAGGACGCAAAGTGACTTTTATTGCCCTGGGACGAATAAGTGCGCGCAAAGAATAAGCAGGCGCAAAAATGAACTTTGCGCCCGCTTGCTCGCCCTGGGGCGAAAAAAGTCACTTTGCGCCCGTGAAAGATGTATTGAAAATTGACCACTTTTTTTGCATTCGTAACAAAAAATTATGTTCGCATGATGGGCGCAAATGCAATTTCAACGAGGTTAGTCGCGAAGGTTAGACGAAGCCGAAGGCCTCGGACCTCCTCAGAGGCCTTCGGCTTCGTCGCGACTAACCTCGTTAAAATCGCATGTTTTGCGCCCTACATACGAAAATAACTATTCTGACCACCCACATAGCAAATCCATTGCTTTGCTAAAACTTAACAATCGGCCTATGATTGGTAATATGTTGATGTTAAATCATTTATATTGAATTAGTCCCAACTATGGTTCAACTGTTGGTTAACTACACTGACAAAAGTAAGCCTATAAAAATTATCATCTTTCTGACAAAGTAGGAATATACTTGTAAAAAACCGAAAAATTATCATCTTTTGCTGATAAATATATTCGTTTTTATGAAAATAATTCTCAAGCTTCGAAGACTTTTTATCAGAAAAGATGATAATTTTTTGGTTTGTTACAAGTATATCCCTATTTTGTCAGAAAGATGATAATTTTTATAAGTTTACTTTTGTTAGTGTATTGGTGCTTGCATGGGCCAATGAAAACATCGCTACCAATTGTTAGTACCCAACCGTTGTTGACGATGATGCCCCAAGCATTGCTCAATGATTGTTACCAATCGTTCTTTTAAATAAATTACAATTCTACAAAATGTATTTGTTTATACTACATGTTACACAAAATTATTTTCTATATCACTACCGTTGAAAAGTGTTGTCGATACTGAAAATTGCACAATCATTCATTTTCATTCTAAAAGGAATTAAAAAGTAATTGAATTTCAATTAACCATTACTTTGATGTGTGATGTAAGATTAAATTACATCTACACACTTCACAAAAATAAGATCGTAAATGAAATTATTCGATAATTTGATTCTGTGACATGCAGAATAACAAGAATATTTCAGTCATTTTTATAATGTATATTTTGCAATTTATTGGATTAATATTACTTTTTCCCATCTCAAAAAATATTACAGTAAAGTTGTCTCTATAATTTAATGCAAGATTACGTTTGGTTTTTGCGTATATCAATTACATTTTACAGTTTCAACGAATCTATTGATAATTATTAATTTCGTAATTTAAGATTAAATTTATTTCGTTTGTGATAATTAGTTATATCACAAACGTAATATAATTAATATTACGGTAAATGAACAAACTTTACTCTTCACTGATTGTGTGAATCTACACGGACAGGTATTAGATTTCTCCATGATTAGAATAATAATTTATTTTTTGACATTCGTGCAGACTTTAATTAAATAGATATATTTAATACATCTACAAACAGACTCATTTTTATACGAATAGAAGATTAAATAATAAAACTTTAATTACTTCATATAAAAAATAGAAATATTGATATTCCTATTTTGTACATACTTCATTAGTCTATTTTCAATTGATACCTACACATTTTTTGTTTTCATCTGTAAAATGCATAAATTTCTATTTATTTTGCAAGAAAAAAATTGTGATAATATTTATATTTATTTAGTAATAACTCTACGTGCACATTTAAGGGAACTTTTTTTCCTAAGATTCTCAAAGGGGGAAATGTCGCGCGCACGACCCTTCGTGCAATATCGCAATAACACCATGAAATTATTAATATACACCATCACATTTCGATTTCGTCATGATACGAGAGAACGAGAGGGTGCATTTATTGCGCCACCATCAGCGTTGTAACAATGCTCGTTTTTTTTTTTTTTTTTTTTTCTTATGTAAATAACATAATGCTGGTATTTAACTAGATAACTTCATGAATTTATGATTAATTTGAATTGTCTTATAAATCTTCAAAGATTTGCCACATATTTTGTGGCAAATCTAATAAAACTTAAATTCTAATAAAACATCGTTTAATAGTTTTACAAATATATGTAGTATAGTATATAGTGTTTAAATAAATAATTATATGCGAGTATTTGATCAAAATATAAATTGCGAAATGTTATGTTGTTTATTAATTGGAGATGAAAAGTTGTGACATAGAATAAGATGAAAACTAGGACGAATGAATTTGTAAAAGTACTCATGATTTAATTCATATAGCGCAGTCGCAGACGTATACATTTGTACAGGTATTTGGAAGCGCAGATTCTCGGTGATAAAACGTTCAAAAGTCTTCTTATTCCCAAATGAAATAAAAGCCGCAGACAAACCCATTCTGCGTGATCCAAAAGCATGCAAGTGCGAGCACTCGGTCGTATCTTGTGTGTGATAAATCACGCCCGTGTCTGGCAGGACGTTTATTACAATTTATAGGAACGTTTCGCACCCTAAAATCCTATGAGTGAGGACCTAATGGTGTTCTAACCTCTTCTTTAAGCGAGCTTATGCTGGACAATTTTCACACACCAAAAATTTTTAGTGTACATAACTATATTTCGATATATGACCCGCTCATTTAAACATATTATTAGCATGATATTATATTGAAAATAGGCTTTCAGAGTGTTGTTCGTTCACGCGTTGAGCATTATGAAGAGAGAGAGAGAGAGAGTAGCGAATTGTTGATGTGGGTGCCTCTTGCAAGTGAACGTTAATCGTTTTCTGGATGACATAAAGCGCGGACTTGTTAAAGTTTGATCATATATGTTATATATACCGACTGCATAGAAATTGACTAGTCCACCCCGTTAAACTTGGAGACTTGGTTCATTAATAAGTTAATACACCAGTTTGTGTCAGCGCCACCGCGAAAAAGGAATAAATAAATGAAAGGCAGTGAATGTGGTTTACCGATGTTGAAATAATAAATGTTCCGCTCGTTTGGTATATGCGCTCGCAGAAATATAGCCTAGTTATGGAAACTGCGCGCGATGGAAAGGCACTCTATGTTTAGTCATGCAAAAGGAATATTTAATTGCAATAATACGGTTATGATTCAACGTAGTTGGGCTTTGCGCAAAATTCATAAACTATAAAGCAGCATTGCTAATCTGCTCGCGAAACATGTGCCGCGCCGGCCCGGGCTTTCCCCTATCTTTTTTATTTTTATTTTTCTTATCATTATTATTATTATTATTTTTTTATCATTTTTATAACTAATCGCTTATAAATTGCCAGCATATTTTGCACAAAAGTTCTGTATTTGCCAGCTTTTCATATACAGGGTGTTCCAAACCACCCGTACGACCCAATTATTTCAAACAGATTGCTCCGAAAGAAAAAATAAAAAAATACGTGTCTAATATTTTTAAAAACTCTATCCGAGTGACATTAAAAGTGACCCCCACCCCCTCCCCCTGGGGGTGGGGAGGGGGGTCACTTTAAAAATTCAAATGGTACCCCATATTTTTTATTGTAGATTCAGAATCTACACTAAAAAATAAGAAACTTTTATCCCAAGCATTTTTTAAAATTTGTTGTAGATCGCGCTGTAATAGCGTCATAAAGTTAGTCCCGCCTTTATTTTCTTAGAAATTAACAAAAATCAAAAATTTTGAAAAATTATAAAAAACAGAAGCTCGTTATACTTCAAAAACTTTATGAAAATACAAGTGATTCTTTTCGCTTACTAAATTGATACAAATAAAGGCCTATTAAATTCTACAGAAACGATTCTGAGGGCAATTTTGACATTTTTTAAGAAGCTACTAGATTTTTTATGTAGATAATATTATGCACGAAAATATTTATTTCTTATAAGATTTATCTAGCTTTTTGTTTCTGTAATCGGTCTAAAGCACAACAATTCTGTGCAACTGTTGCACAAAAATTTTGTAAAAGAAAAAGTTCGGTCAATTTAA
>JABFPJ010002113.1:0-21215 GCA_022817425.1 Gryon sp. ZL-2020
ACCGAGCGTGCTGGCTCAGTGGCTAAGGCTGCCAGATTCGCATTCGGGAGGTAGCGGGTTCAATTCCTACTACCGGCCACTTTGATCAGGTTTTCGTGGTTCCCTGGTCATTAGGCGAATGCCGGAGTGTGCTAATTAAAGTCGAGCCACGACTCGCAAATTTTAGGTCAATGACTCTTATCGAGAACTGTTCGTATATGTTTACATGTCTAATGTTGTCATTGTCCGCCCCGTATACGCAGAAGTCGTCAGAACGGGTGTAATGTGTGTGTGTATATAGTATCAATATAGTGAGAATATAGTGACAATATATATTTGTAATAATTAATATATTCATAATTAATTATTCATGAGCCATAATTCATACTCAATAATCAATTAAAACTACTATCGATAATGTATAATTCATGATCAATAATTTACAATCAATGATCTATCATTAATGTCTAGTAATAAGTAATAATAATTAATGAATTAATTATTTTTTTAATAGTTAAGAATGGATCATTAAATATTATTGATCATAAATTATGGGTCATAATTAATTTATTAATCATATTAATAATATAATTGTATTAATTATATATTATATATTATAATCATATTAATAATATAATTTATTAATTAAATATTAAATTAATAATATAATTTAATAATTTATTAATCATAGATTATTAATCAGCTGTGTTTTATTAAAAATAGATAAATAGATTAAATATAAAAAACGTACAAATATTTTGACTTACAAAAAATGGATATTTTTTAAAATTTTACTTTAAAACTAAAGTTTTACTTTTTAAAGTATATATAGATTTGAACAATACAAATATTTTATTCACACAATTTGATAAAATATATTTTTTAAGTTATGTTTTTGTTTACTTTTTTTATTTCTCCGAATATTCTGAACAAATGTTTTCATTTTTTAAAAACAATTTTAAGAACGCATTTTAGGCATTTTCATAAAATTATGGCGTATTCGCTACGAATATTTGAAAGATTTAACAAAAAACAGACTTATGTGAAATAGATTCTCTGTCCTTTATTAAAACATTCAAATGTTCGTTAGCGAATACGCCATTAAACTGAATTTTAATTAAATGCACTAGTTGTATCTTTGTCATTTGCAATGGTGTAGATAAGGACAAATTGAGAAAGTTTAGGAAAAACTTGGCGTATTCGCTAACGAACATTTGAATGTTTTAATAAAGGACAGAGAATCTATTTCACATTCGTCTGTCTTTTGTTAAATCTTTCAAATATTCGTAGCGAATACGCCATAAGCATTTTTTTGAATAGTTTTCCATATTTGCATAACTTGTCGGTTAAAAAATTATTTTAACACTGAAATTAGCGGATAAAAAGTGAATGAAAGAAATCGTTTGTTATTCCACATTTTGTATTCCATAAATTTAACAGTAAGTATATATAAATAAGAGATACATAAATGATAAATGATTAAATAATATATATATAATGGAAATAATTTATATATAAAAACTTGAATATTGTTTAATATATATATATTAGAGCTTGGTATTAAAAACCCTGTATTTTTGGTTTAACAGATAAAATGATCACCGTAAATGTGTTTGGTAAACACAAATTTAAAATAAATTGTGATTTGTCGTGGTCTCTTGATGTCTTAAAATATATAATCAGGGACGAAACTGGAGGTTTTCCACCCGAATGCCAAAAATTGTTTTTTTTAGGCAAGGAATTGGAAGGCGACATCCTTTGTAGGTTGTTTCATTATTTAATAACAGAAGGTTCTGAAATCTACGTTTTTCTCAAATTTGATGGAAATTACAGTAAGTTGTGTTATTAAAAATAACAAATAATAATAATCTAAATTAAAATGAAATTAAATGTAATTTTATATTTAATTTAGATATTTGAAAAATAACTCAATTTATGTCATAAAAAATGAAAAAAAACAAACAAACAAACAAATGACAAAAATAATAAAATTAAAAATACTGAAATTAAACTGACAATTTTTGTTTTGTTTAGATATGAAAATTCAAATAAATATTCAAATAATAGGGACAAAATTAATTATGCGATGTTGCGATTCTTTCACAATCGCAATGCTCAAATGCTTGATTTACAAACATATAGATTTTCCAGTGGATACGCAGAGAATTCTTTACAACAGCCAAGAATTGCATGATGGGACGCTGTCGGATCATAATATACGCGATAATTCAGTCGTTCATTTAGTTATAAGTCAGCGAGGAAGTTAAATGTTAATTTTAAAAAAAATGTTGATTTCATTCAATGATTAAATTAACTTTAAGATGAACATTTATTGATTGTAAAGTTGTGTTTTCTCGGTAAATAAAGGATTTGTTCTTATTTAATTGTATTTTCATTTTTACATAGCTCTGTAAGTGATTTTTAACTTACATCTTTCTAAAAAAAGTTAAATAATTTTATAACCCTTTATTGTTATTTTTATTGTAAGTCAAAATGTTCGAATTTTTTTTTACAAAATACATGTTTTGAATTGGTTTAATAATTTTTTTAATTTTGTTTAAAAATAAAATGTTTGGTATTTTGTTAATTGCAAAAAACAAATATTTTTTTTAGTTTCGTTAGTTTTTTTTATTACAAAATGTTTGTGATTTTTTTAATACAAAAAGCAAGATTTAAATTAGTGATAAGATTTGCTATTAAATAAAGAGGATTAATAAAAACAATTATAAAAATTAAAGAAATATTAAAGTTCCAAAACAAATTTTGCAGGTGGCAAATGCTATGGTTGCAACATGGAGCGGACCACCAGCTATGTTGGCAATATTTCGTAAACTCTTCGGCTCAGCTTCGTGTCGACGAATCATCAAACAAAATAATTTTCAGCATTTTCAGAATTACTTTTTGCAAAAGGTAATGAAATACTCAATAAAAATACACATAAATTGTGTTCGATTTTGTTAGCTTTTATTTTTTACAAATAAATTATTTAAAAAATAGACTAATTTTGTTTGTTTTCGATTTTTGTAGACAATTCCAGTAGCCATGGCAGGTTTAAGAAACACCCACGGAATTTGTCCGCCGGAAGTTTTGGCTTTTTTGTTGGACCTTTTCAAGTACAATGATAACAGCAAAAATCGTTATTCTGACAATTATTATCGAGCGGCATTAATCGAGGCGCTGGGTGCAACAGTTACTCCGGTTATTAGTGTTCAACAAGGGTGATTCTTAAAAAAAAGTTTTAAATAAAGAAAAAAATTAAAAATTACTAAATTGAGTAAATTTAATAACTAAGCAGAATTTAGTTAATGAAAGAATGAATTTTAGTAACTGAATAGGAGATATAAGATCAATTAAAGTTTATTTCCTGAGTTTGTTTATATAAAAGCTTATTTTCACTCAAATTATAATTAGTTAATAATTAATATAATTAATAAATAAAAAAATAAGACTCAAATATTTTATAAAAAATAAGTTTTCAAATATGAATGAATTTCTTTTTTTTAAGATGTTAATCAAAATATAAATTTATTGAGTAACTAATTTTAGTAATTAAGCAATATTTAGTTATTACTTTAATTAATTATAGAAACTAAATACTTTTTAGTTACTGTATTAACTAATTGCAGTAAATAACTAACGTCTAGTTACTTAATTAACTAATTTTAGTTACTAACTAATTTTGAGTACTTAATTAACTAAATTTCGCAATTAACTAAGTTTTAGATATTTAATTTACTAAATTTGAGTACACTTTAGTTACTCAGTTTATTAAGTTTTGCTTTGATATCTTTTACTTTAATATTTTTTTTTGTTCATTTCAGAACTGCAATCACCGCGGAATCTTTATCAGTGGACACCAAAGCCATTTTGGAAGAAGTCACCCGAAACCTCAACTTAGAAAAGCTTTTGCCTTGTTATAAGTTCACCGTGAGCGTTGCCTGCTTGAAGGTCATTCGAATATTGCAGAAATTCGGCCATCTTCCCAGTAATCCGATTCTGTTTCGAGCTTATGCTGCTTATGGACAATTTATTGGTAATTTTTTATTTTATTAAAAAAGGAGACAAAAAATCGGGAATTTAAAATGAGTTTTTGATTTTAGATGTAAGGATCGCCGCGTTGGAGGCATTAGTTGATTTCACAAGAGTGGATGGCACACTGGAGGACTTGGAATTTTTATTGGACATGGCGGAGAACGATCCGCATCCTGGCGTGCGACATCGTCTACTGCGACTACTTATTGAAAATCCGCCGATTGAAAGGGCTCAGCAGCCTAAATTGGTCGATCACATCTGGAATCTTATTAAGTTCGTTTTTTAATCATTTGTTATGAGTCATTTTTGAGTTATTTATGAGTCATTTTTATAGTCATTTTTTACTTATTTTTGAGTCATTTTTATGATTAATCAATGAGTCATTTTTTATAAATCATTTTTGAGTTATTCATGAGTCGTTTATTATGAGTCAGTGTTGAGTTATCTTTTTATCAGCTGTGAGGCATTTTTGAGTTATTTTTATGAATCATTGATGAGTCATTTTTATAAGTCGTTTTTGAGTTATTCATGAGTCAGTGTTGAGTTATTTTTTATCATCTGTGAAACATTTTTGAGTCATTTTTATGAATCATTTGCAAATCTTTTCTAGTTACTTTTGATTTTTATATTATGATATGTTATTCTAGAATCAAATACGATTAAATTGTTATGAGTCATTCATGGAATCATTCGATTTCAATTATTTATTATAATTCATTTAACAATTACTTATCAGTTATTCATAAATTATTAATGAATCATTTTTTTAACGTTTAATTCACAAGTCATGTATTATGAATCATTTTCGAGCCATTTGTGAGTGATTTAAAATCTGAAGTTACGTGAGACATTAATGATTAAATCGAGATGATACTTAATTTATAAATCTTTTATGAGTAATTTTTAATAAGCTAGTTATGAATCATTTATGACTCAATAAAGTTTATTTTTTCAAATAAAGTTAATAAATAATGAGTCAATTATAAGTTATTTATGAATAATTAAAGATTTATTCGGAAATCATTCATGAACCGAAGTTCCGAGTCAATAATGAGTAATTTTGAATACTTCGTGGATCACTTATTAGGAGTCATATATGAAGCAGTCATAAATTATTTATTTTTAATCATTCATCAGGTATCCCTGAGTCATTTATGAATATTTCTTGAGTCATTAATGAGTCACTTTGAGTCATTCGTGAATCATTATTGAGTTATTTTCGAGTCAATATTGAAGTCATTTATGAGTAACTATTGATTCACTTTTTAGTAATTCTTAAGTCATTCATGAGTTATTATTGATTCATTTTTTAGTATTTCTTGAGACATTCATGAGTTATTGAGTTATTTTGAGTCATTTATGAATATTTCTTGAGTCATTAATGAGTCACTTCGAGTCATTCGTGAGTCATAATTGAGTTATTTTCGAGTTAATTTTAAGTCATTTATGAGTAATTATTGATTAATTTATTAGTAACTCTTGAGTCATTCATGAGTCAATTTTACGTTTTTTATTTATTTAAATGTTGATTATTTTTTCAGTGGTATGCTTTCACACGATGCGAAAATGCGCTGCAACTGGGTAGACTTTTATTACACTCTCTACGGCGCTGACCGACCCACCTGCTTACCCCTTCCCGAGTTCGCAGTCGCAAATAAACCGAGAAAAGCCGGACCACCCACTAACAACGTAAATGACGATGTTTTGGCCACGCCAATAAAAAATTCCGATAACTTAGTCAGTGAACCAAATGCCTGCAATGTCGCCGGCAAAAGAAAATCACCGTCCAAAGATTCGTCCGGTCCGTTTAATCAAACGGAACCTGGACCGGAAGTTAAAAGACCGAAGGTAATGGTTTAAGTCAATAATTAAATAAATTTAAATGAAAATAAATTTAAATTGAACAGGAATTTGTTTATTAGTACAAATTTTGTTATTGAATAATAAAATAAAAATTCAAAATTCCGCATTATTTCGCACATAAAAAACCGCGCAAAAATTCGAAAACGTCAAATTTCAATTTATTTTTATAATTAAAAAATAACATTTTTTTATTTTAATTTGTTGTATAATTTCAGGTTGAAGATCAAAACGAGTCAAACGAAGGCAAAGTGAAATCCGAATATTACAGCGATAATTCGGCATCTTTGCCCGGAATCATGGGTGGTTCGGGTCCCGTCGGATTTGAACCCGGGATGTTCAAAAAGGAGTCCGAAGAGAAGCCAAAAACTGATTCGAATAAAGTAATTTTTATTTTGTACTTTAATAAGATAAAATGTTTTAAAAAACTAAGAAATAAAATAAAAATATAAAATTAATTTTTTCAGGGCAAAAAGAAGAAAAAAGACAAGAAAAAGCACAAACACAAACATAAGCATAAACATGATCACAAGCATGGAAAAGATAAGGAGAAAAAAGATAAAGATAAGGAAAAAAGTAAAGACAAAGACAAGGACAAAGCAAAGGATAAGGAATCAAATAGTTTGAAAGTCAAAGAGGAAACTCTGAGTTCCGCAAGTTCAAGTCCCAGTCCGGATCCTTCGAGTGCCACTAACGAATTTGTCTTTTCGTGATTACAAAGAAAATTACAAATTCAATCTTTGTACACTTTTTGTATAACTTTTGCAATGTGTTCGGTGTACATATTGATGTATATAGCATTTATTATGAAAATTGTGTTTCAGTTTAATATAAAGAAATTGCGAAAAAAATTAATTAAATGTGTTATTTCGTATTTGAGTGTTCTTTTTTATGGAGGTATTTGAATTTAAGTTACCCGCAATTTTTGGAAGGCACTTTTAATTTATTTTTATTTTGTTTTTAGAGCTTTGCATAAAATAAAATTAATTTATTTTTATTCAAACTGTTTCTGCTTGCTAAGTTTTGACAGTTTTTAAGGAGGTTCCGGTGTTACACCATCGGGTGAAGTTAGCAGCAAAAATGTCATTTATAAATCTGGCAACGATGCATACTTTTTATTGCTACTAATCTGACATGAAGTTGTTGTTTTTAACTTTATGATAGTTAATTGCTTATTATGACAGTTATGTAAACATAACCATTTAAAATTATGAAAATATGACCCGCTATAACACATTAATAAATTCATTTATTTTAATAATTAATTAATAATTATTAAAATTATAATCATTTTATAATTATAATTATTAAAATTATAACTATACAATTACATTATAATAATTAACTTACATTAATTTTAGTTTATTATTAATTAATG
Organism: Gryon sp. ZL-2020; assembly: GCA_022817425.1. Lineage (NCBI taxonomy): Eukaryota > Metazoa > Arthropoda > Insecta > Hymenoptera > Scelionidae > Gryon > Gryon sp. ZL-2020. The sequence goes on from JABFPJ010002113.1 coordinate 7,250, forward strand.
ACATTAATTAATAATGACAATTTAATAAAATTAAATTGTCATTATATTAATATTTACAAATTGCAGAACTTAAAATATTACAAAACGAACTTATTCTCATTTAACCTTAAATGAACCCTTAATGAAGCTTCAAATAAATATGAATAATAATATGAATAGTAAGTAAAAGTAAAATATTTAATATAAAATAATGTAACAAATAAATATATCATATTTGTATTACTTGCGTTATAGTTATTTGAATGACGCGGTCACGCGGCCTTTATTCTATTGTGCAACGTTGCCAGATCGGTGTCAAACAACAAATATTATTATGTTACAATTTTTTAAATTTAACATTATGAAAAAATTAGTGGGCAGAGATGCTTGGAATTTTGCCCCTTGAAATATTATTAGTGTATTTTTTACATATTCCAATTTTAACATATTTTCAACATAGGAACATATTTATATTTAGTTACGAAAATCGTGTTCCATTAGACTACATGTATTTTTCATAATTTTTACGATTTTTTTTTCTGTAACTAGCGGGTGGATTTCACTTAAATTTCGGGAGATTAATGTGTATGCCTTTTTCTATAAAATATATTTTTTTTGGAAAAATTTCATCATTTTTAAGGTAACACCTGAACCTCCTTAATTAAAAGAATAAAAATTCAATAAATAATAATATTTTGTTAACAAATTATACAAAATTAAATTTTATTCATTATATTAATTATTGAAAATTAATATAAAAAAATACTAGCGTAATTTTGTATTAATAAAAAATTATGACGAATTATATTTAAATAATTAAATAATTCAAATTTGCCGCCATTAAAAAAGGCGCCAAATTTAAAATCACTATTCACCCACATTTCGTCACCAGATGGCGCAACTTTCAACAAACAAACAGCCGAACTATTGTCAGTTTTCCAACCTCTTTTTCGCTCAGTTCAACCGACAAGATGGTACGTTTTTCAAAGTCAACTAAAAATCCAATTTTATCCCAAACATCGCTCTCGATTTCAAATTTTTCTTCATTACAAACGATTTTTCAATATTCAATTGAATCAACTTGCATTATATTTGCACGAAATTACTTTTATTTTTTCACTTTAATAACAATAGAAAATGAGTGTTGTGATGTGAAGTAACCTCACTTTTTAGTTTCATTTGTGGAAATGCAATTTGCAATAAATTATTTGTGATTTTGTTTTGTTTTTGTGATGAATATTTTCAAAATGGATTGTGATTTGTTTTGTTTACATTTCAGGCGAAAATTAAGTGCTCGGATCTTCGAAAGAAGCAAAAGAAGGAGATGATGAAACAGTTGGATGAACTCAAAACTGAGCTCACTAATTTGCGAGTCTCCAAAGTCACTGGAGGTTCTGCTTCAAAATTATCAAAAATGTAAGTTTTCAAAAAAGAATGCCTTAAAAATTTATTCAAAACAAATGTTTTTTTTATTAAAAATTTTTTATTTAAAAACTGATTTTTTAAATAAAATAAATATAAATACAATATATAAATTAAAAAATATATTAAATATTTTAATATATTTTAATATATTTTTATAATTTATAATTTATAATATATTTAATATATTTTAATAAAAAATATATTAAATATTTAATAATAATAATAATAATAACAATAATTAATTTTCTGTTTTTAGTCGAGTAGTTCGAAAAGCAATCGCCCGAGTGATGATAATTATGCACCAAAAGCAGAAAGAAAATTTGCGACTTTTCTATAAAAACAAGAAATTCAAGCCTTTGGACTTGCGCCCGAAAAAGACCCGAGCAATCCGACGACAACTCACGACCCATCAGGCCAACAAAAAGACGCTGAAGGAAATCCGCAAAAATTCCGTTTTCCCACAGCGAGTGTACGCGTTGAAGATTTAAGTTGTTTTTCAAATTGAAATTAATTTGTAAAAAAAGAAAAGTGAACAAAAATAAAGTTTTTGTTTAACAAACAGTTTGATTCACTTTCTTTACTTTTTTCATGCATTTTTAAATTAATTTTTAATCAATTTTGATTTTTCCAAAAATGTATTTGTGAGGAAAAAAAAAATAAGAAATCGAACGATTGTTTTTATTAACTTGGTTTATTACATTTTCAACTGAACATATAATTATGCAATGAATAATTTTTTCGAACAATCTATAAAATAGAATGTTACAAAACAACATTATTTTGAATGTTTGTAATTTTTTGTAATTACTTCTATTCTGAAATAATAATAAATGTACACAATTGGCTTTACAGTACAACTAGATGTAAATATTACATTATATGATCAGTTCGCTAATAAAGTCAATATATTATATATCACGATAATAACAGAGTATAATTTTGTTACATTTATATTTATACGTTACATTGATTTCGCATAAACAATGTTCACTTATCAACTATAAGCAAACGGTTTATAAAACGGCATTTTTTGCAGCTTAAAAGTTTACAAAAAAATTACATATATATATAATATATACATATATACTAGTATGTGTATATATATACATATACATACATATATTATGTGCACTAAATTATTTTGAAAGACAATAAAAAGTGATTTTTCCATGCACTTATAAGAAAAAATAAAAAAAAAGGTTTGTCTAAAATAGTCAATACTAATTTGTATGTCTATAACTAATACAAACTACAGACGTAAAATTATTATAAAAGAAAAGATTTAAGAGGTAGACAATTCGTGCAAAATATTTTACAAATAAACGAATGGTTCCAGCCATTTTTCTTACATGCCGTAAACGAGTTCTTTTTTTTTACTTTTTTTTTTCTTCGCATTATCTTTGGTTTCATGTTCTTATTTACTTTAAAACAATATGTTCATTAATTAATTGAAAACAATTTTTTGTTTTTTTTTTTTATTTTATTTCATTTTATTTTACTTTAAATAAGAATTAAAATTAATTAACGAACTTATTCTTTTATTACATAAATATTCTCTGGTAGAAAGCGTGTATTGAAACACATTCAATTAAAGTAGTTAATTAAATGCCCAAATGTACAATGAATAGCATTTTTTCCCTTTTTTAATTATTACTTTGTGCTAAATCAGAGCAAAATTGTTCAATAGTTGAGCAAACTATGTAATCATTTTTGTTTCTATCAAGTTTTCTTTTTTTTTTCAATTTTAAACTCTTTTTTGGTGAAACTATAAATTCTTCCCCAAAATCAAAATTACGGAGACTTGCAAAAGGGGTTTTTTGGAGTAACTTTTCCTGTGAAATCAAATTCGAATTCAAAAATCCACGTTTGTTAATGAAACGGGAAAAAAAACAAATTCAGTTGTCAAAAAATTGTTAAAAAAATTCAATGAAAAATAAGATTTTTTATTGAACAAACAATGGATAAATTAAACATTTAAATTTCAGTTATCATTAAAATTTAAATAAAATAAATTAAAAAAATCGTGTTTTCGGTTATAATTTCATATTTGACAATCAAATTACACCCAAAAATCCCTCTTCCTGTTTTTCATATGAAAATTTATGTTAATTTTTCTCATTTTTTAAAAAATACAATAACATTTTACTGTACTCTTGAGTTCAAGATTTGATTAATTTTTTGTTTTCATACTAAAAAATGTCAAAAAATTGGTTTGCATACAAAATTCTGTTATATTGACTTGGTTCAACAACTTTCTTTTCTGTTTTACTTTTATCTCGTTAAAAACTACTTTTTTCTAATGTTTTACAAAAATTTATAAAATTGTATCATAAATCATCGTATTTTTGCATTTCTTTGTTTCTATTGTTTGTCTCTACTTTTTTCTAAATCTTCATTTTAAATTTTAATTTCAGTCTTTTATTTATTGTAAACTTGTATATATATAATTATATATACTCATATATTCTTATATAATAACAATAATAACAGTCATATATTACAATTTTCGGCTTAAATGCTTCTTTTCTTTTTTACTAAATATTATTTTATTTAAATATTGTTCGCAAAAGTTCGTCTAATTTATGTTTATTCAACTGGAAACATATGAAAAAGAGAAAAAATGTATGTCATTGAACCAAATCTATAAACATTTGTACATAACTCACACATACATAATGTTCAATTCACACATACATACAAAAGTAGTCGATATTTTTGTCGAAAAACAATAATTTAACTAAAAACGAGAGGAAAAAAATAAATAATTTAATTTAACTTTATAACATAACTTAATTTGATCATTTTCGAGATTTTCCAACTTTTTCACTTTTCAATTTGTTCCTAAATTATATTTTACATTTATATAAAAGGCATAATAATTGTAATAATAATATTAATAATAATCATAATAATAACGATAATAATAATAATTATATATAATCGTTTACAAACTAGACATAAGATTACACGAGATTGAAGTTAAATACACAAAATAACTGTGTCTATACAAGAAAACGTTTGTTCATTGTTTTAAATTAAATAATTGAACCTTTAAATTATTATTTACAAAGCATTTTGTGAGGACAATGTGTTTATCTCTCTCTCACACACCTTCTCTCTCTCTCTCTCTCTCTCTCTCTCTTTCTCTCTCAAGTTATATAATTATTACATGCCTATTGCAACAATACATAATTATATAACAGATTTGATACTTGCATGTGTATAATTGTATGTGTTGATTTGTTACAATTGTAATTCAAAGTTTTTGTTCAATATTTTACGAACACATTAAAGTGTTTGCAATTTGCTTTTACGTTCAAAAATACCATTTTAAACAAGTTTAACCAAGTTAAAACTAGTGAAAAACCAGTTCAGACAAGCTAAGCCAAGTTGAAACAAGTTATAACTCGTCAAAAACAAATTACGACCAGTTAAAACATGTTAAAAATTCAAAAAAAGATAACTTCGAACACGTTTGAACATGTTCAAACAAGTTATAAAACCTTAAAAACAAGTTTAAACAAGTTCAAACATATTCGAAACAAATTCAAATTTTTCATTATGACTTTGTAGTTGTTCCTATTCAAGGACATACAAATTCCATTTTGCTTTTAAATGTTTCATCGAGAAAATGCATCTATTAATTGAGAAACAGCAATATATATATGTTGTTAAATATTGGCATCATTATCGACCGATTATTATTAGTTATATCGTTGTGTGTTCCGTTGCTTCTCCGTTGATCACCCTGAACGATTGTTAATAAATGATGCCAGTATTTAACAATATGTAAATTGTTCTTATATGTATATATTATGACAAGTCATTTATGAATGATTTAAATTATTGCCGCGTCACCTGAGCGCCATCTACGTCTACCCGACGTAAGTTGGAGCTTGGAGGTGATAAAATGATGACCAGCGTTGCCAGATTTTACGATAATTATTGTACAATCTAACAATTGTAACAAATGTTGGATTGTGAGATATATATATATATATATATATCTTTCTTCCAAACCGAGAGAAAGAAAAAAAAAGTAAAACTGGTGTTTTTTCTTATTGTAAAAGTGGAACTTTAACAATGTTTTTTTGGCCGTTTGGCAGTAAACGGCTTGGCGCCCAGGCAACGTTGTGACGTCGACTTTTTTTTGTACATGATATTCTTCAATCACACTTCCGTACTAGCATGTTATAATATATATATTCCTTATTTTTTTCAAATATTTCATACATATATTTCAGTTAAGAGGAAAAAAGTGATCTGATATTATCCATTGATAAAACAATTTGTATTTGAGTATAATTATAACATCGACAACTTGTTTTGTTGCATTAATTGTTTGAGTATCACACAACCGCCATTATTGTTTTTTGTTTTTGTGTATGTGTTTTTATATTTGACAAAATTAATATGACAAGTTTGAAATTAAAAGAGCAACAATGAAAAGGCCAAAGAAACAAGTTTAAACAATGTTCAAACAAATAACAACAATTCTATATTATTGGCAATGTTACAATAGTTCACTGTGTATACTAATGAATCATTTTTGTTACGTACTTATGACTTTAATATTTATTATACTCAATCTGAAATAACTACGAAAATCGAGATAATTTCAAACATGTTTTGAAACATGTTTCAAAACTTGTTATGAAACAAAACATTCGGCACAACATGTTTGAGCTAATGCAAACAAGTTGAAATATGTTTCAAACCTGCCAAACTCAGTCAGAAACAAGTTTAAATTAGTTTGAACATACTTTACAACAAGTTTAGACGTGTTAAAACTGGTAATAGCAAGTTCGAACACATTTTATAGCAAGTTTGGACATGTTTGAATTGGTTCAAGCAAGTTTGAAGATGTTTTCTAACAAGTTTTTTCAAGTTTATCAACACAATTATTCCAGATTGACTTTTGTTTTACTTTCATTTCATTGAGTTGCTTTTTGTCGTTTATACTGTATATATATATCTACGTGAAAAGATTCCTTGTTTATGTTGTTCAGTCTCATTGTGTAACTGGTTTTTGATGAACGAAAAATCCAAATATCAACGAAAACTTTATTGTTAAGCCATTGAATGTATAAGTGTGTGTATGTGTTCTTTTTGAGCTCGAATCTCATCAACGAACATATATAATAAACATTTGAACATGAAAAATTGAAACTAGAAGTAAAACTAAAATAAGAAATAAAAATATGTTATCGTTGCCTTCTTAGGCCATTGACTAATACATATACATATACATATACATATACATATACATATAAATGTGGAGTGAGATTTTTTTGAATTCGCGCCACTGAGAGAGGCGCCACTGGGGAAATCCGGTGAAAAGGCGAGGAGCACGTGGAGAAATTCGAATGTAAAAGGCTTTTTATATTATTGTTAATTTATTTGAATAAAGTTTTCTTTAATTAGTTTTTTCTCAAGTGTAGTTTTCCTACATGGAGGCTCAACCGAAATCGTGAACAATCGTGACGACAAATTTCACCGCGGCCATTTGATGAAAAGAAAAAGTTAAAAAAAAAGAAAATTTGCCAAAGTTTAAGACTTAAAACCAAAAATTAAGAAAAATTTAAGGTTTGGAGACACGTAACGAAAAAGGAAGAAAGAGGACGTGTGAAGAACAAAGGAGACAAAGATCTGACGTTAAGGTGAAATGTTGGATCTACTTTACCGACAATGACGATATAAATTATTTTACGTTAATATTTATCGTTTTAGTGAAACATTCTAAAATTGGGCTCTTTTAACTTCTTCTATGATTAATTGCAAATTTGTTGGTTATTTTTTTATTGCTAAAAAATGATTATACGATTAGAAATCTTCGAACTATGAAAAACTTCATTTTTTACACAGTTCAGTTGAATACGAAATACGAGTTCGCAAAATTCTCGAAACAGAAGCATTTTTGAAGCATGAAAAAGTGATAAAAAAATTAAAAAATTCAATTTTAAATAAGCTAAAGGAGCCCGATTTTACATATTCTCCAGAAATACAACATTATTTTAATAAAACATAACTGAAAAGAGATTATGTCATTTTGAAGTTGATCCGCCATTGATATTTCACCTTAACGTTAAAAGAAATAAAGGTAGAAGACGTTAACGAAGATAATGAAAGTATTAAGAGGATGGCACAGTCATTGTCTACCAGGTTTAGTGTTATTTTAATTTATATAATTATTACTTTTTATGATTGAATTTCGTAAGATAGTCGGTGTTTATATTGAATGGGAGAATTAAACTGTGAAAGAAAATGTTATTTTTTTACATGCGTAAACAAATAAAAGAAAAAGAAATCCAACGACAAGAGAGTGGTAGTTTTACCAGCGAGTCTTCAGCACGACATCATGAAGAAGGTCCACGAAAATGGACATTTCGGTACCCGGAAGATGATGCAGATAATCGAAGAGGAATATTATATCCCTCTTCTTCGAGAGAAGCTAGATCGTTTGGTGGAATGTTGCATGAGATGTGTGTTAGCTGAAAAGAAAAAATAGAAGGAAAGAAAGAAGGACCGCTACGTCCTATACCCAAGGGAGATATACCACTCCATACGTTTCACCTTGATGATCTGAGTCCAATGACAGCAACTAGTAAATTTTGTCGATACATCTTTGTCGTCGTAGACGGGTTTTCTAAGTTTACGTGGGTATTTCTAACGAAAACCACAGGTACAAATGAGGTACTCAAAAGTTTAGAAGTTATTCGACGATCTTTTGAAAATCCGCTAAGGATTATATGTGCTAAGGATATATATGGGGAGTGGATATGAAACAGAGGGAGCTGTAGGGGGTGTCGATTCCAGCCACTCCGTGGAAGGCGGCTACCCAGTAGGCGTTGGCGCAAAGAAAAAAAGTTTATACAAAGAAGAAGGGCGACGCTCCTACTACTCCCAGACCTCAAGAGAGACTAAACCCGGTCAGGGCTGGTCTCAGATCTGCTTCGGGTTCAGCGACCAGATCTGGCTACCATAGTGACCCACCTCTGCTTAGAAGACCAGTTCGATCAGCAGCTCCAGAACTAACCCCAAATGTGCCAGAGGGCATTGATCCCGTCGCGGTTCCCGCGGAAAACGGGTTCTTTTACTCGGATATGATACCTGTCCGAGCAATGGCGGTTTCGACCAACAAGGCTGAGTTCGAGCAAGATGTTAGCGAGCCCTGGACGGCGCTTTTTAACTCGTACCTGAGCAGACTGGCCGACCCTGCCCAAACCGGAGTCCTTGGTGCCACCGTTAAAGGACCAAACGTAAGAGACAGCACATCGTACACAAGCCTTGCCAAATCGATGGCCCGGCAACCGAGCTCACTGTTCGAGATTGCCCCAATGCTTCGTTGCTTGTGCGCGGTTTCCAGCGTAACCGCGAGTGCTTACCGAACAGACCCAATCCGATTGCGGTTTGTCCGCAATACGAAGATCCCAACTGCAGACTCGGTGACACCAAACATCAAAAGGTGTCCTAACTGGCCAGGTCTCCCCTGGTCTGTTACCGCAGCGACGTTGGACACATTTGTTGCCCACGCGAATAACTCGTTCTTCGGCAATACACCAGCTGGATTCGAGTACGTGGGTTTTGACAACGACTGGATCGCCGTGCCCGTTAGGTCTGGCATGCTAGGCCAAGCGCATCTTCTGGCCTACATAGCGTCATTTATGTCTTCCGAACTTTGGAACGGGACAGTTAACTTCGGATGTGAGACATCTTCCGACTATGACGACGCATCCAGACTTAAACTCAAGAACACATACACCCCATTATGTAATAATACATATATTCCAGGTGTAAGGCGAGTCATGATCGTTCTCGTCGATGAGACATCTGACTCCGGCACAACAAACGTCGCACTTGGTGGCGTAAACGTTCCAGTCTGGAAGGACAGGCAAATGGTTAATCCGGTGGACTTCTCTCCGATCTGGGAAGCCTATTGGGTTACCGGTAATGTATCAAACATCAAGAGAGACTTCACTTTGGCACACAATGAGATCTGTGGCCGGCTGGGAGTCTTCAATGCCTGCGGAATGGCCAGCTCCATATTTTCAGAGATTTATGGAATATGGTATCAAGGACTTTCGAAGTCCTATATTGGCCAGTCACTCAACCTCGACAACGATGATCCCGCTGATGGGGCGTGGACCTTCGACGGCTCTGACCTCGATAAGACAGGGCTGACGCGTTCAGAGAAATTTCCCATCACAGATGACAATAAAGTTGAGGCCCGACGAAAAACTGTCGGGTACAACTTTTCTGGACATTCCCCTCTGCATTTAATGCCGACTGGGATTGTTCGAACACATTACGAGAGAGATGCTCATAATTACATCTACACGTCTTGGGCGACATTAGAACCCGAATTCTGGGTTCCCGGGTATAACATCACCACCATGTCGTCATTATTTAGAGTCGGCACATACTGCGGTATGCTGATTACGCACACGGACACCCCGTCGTATCAGGGGAGTGAGTCGCTTGTTCAGTGGCATCACATGTTATCCTGTGCGGTCAGCTTCAGCACATCGGGCTTTCTGACCGTAAATGACCTGTGTCCGAGAGACTGGTCAGGCCTTGACGCCCGTTACGGCTATCATATAACTACGGAGCTCTCCCGACTTAAAGACGAAATGTTTAAAGGGATAGTAATACATCGCAACATCAGGTCCCTGATGGAAAGCTGGCATGAGTGGGACGCTGATATGGTAGTGGAATATTTCGGCATGTCGCCATATGACTCCGTCAATTGGTTGACGTATAGTGCCGTCCCTTTTTGTTATACATATATATATTTGTTTTTGTTTTACATGTCCGGCAAAATACATACATAATATATACACACAGTGACGGCGTGCACGTCTACTCTATTTAACGAATATGGTCAACAAGAGATGTCAAGATAGCAGAGGTCTTGGTGCAAGAAACTGTGAAAATTTTCGACGATAAAAGGGACGAGTTGAGAAAAGCTGCGAAAGAAAACATCCAAATAATTCAATGGCAAGAAAGCTAAGAAGGCCAAAGTCTATCAAAAGGGTGATCTAGTTGTCATTCATCGAACTCAGTTTGGCCCCGGACTTAAAATTGGCCAACAATTCTTAGGACCGTATAAAGTGATAGGTGTGAAGGGCCAATGATCGTTATGAGGTAGGTCGGGTGAGCAATTTCCATGAGGTCCACCTTCGAAGGCCGAAGGTTTTGTGAGATGATTGTGAGAGAATGTGGAGTGACATTTTTTTGAATTCGCGCGCATTAACAAGAGAGAGGCGCCGCGTTAGCAATCGTTGGCGTCGAATGTAAAAGGGACACTTATAACTTTTTTTATTATTGTTAATTTATTTGAATAAAATTTTCTTTAATTAGTTTTTCATCAAGTCAGCTGCCGTTTTTTGGATTGACCCGACATAAATCTTTCTATTTCCTACATACATATACATATACATATACATGTACATGTACATATACATAATGTTTGAGTTATTTATGTATCATATATATATTTGTAATACAATAATTGGTATTTGTTTTATATACATATATAACTTATTTTTGTATAACTTGAAATAGTAAAACAGTTTTTGAAATTGTGGCAATAAATCAAGAAAATGAATTATTATGATTATTATACACAGATATGTATTGTGTAATGCAACGAACGATTACTTTTATGTGAAGTGCATTTTTATATTATATATCTACATTTTTTTCTTCCTTGTTGTTTTTTGCGTATTAGAAAGAAACGAAACGTTCGGCGGGTTTTCTTTCATTTCTGAACCACTTTTCTTTTTTGTCTCTAAATATATATGTATATATATATTCATTTAAAACATTATTGTTACGATTATTGTTTAACGTTGTTTCGTTTCATTATTTTCTTGTTATTATTATTTTTTGTTTTTCGTTTAGGTTTTGTCAGTTTGTTTAATTCGCAAAACGTTGACTCGTGACTCACTTCAAGTTTCATTAGAATTAATTTATGGCAGTATTGGAGGATTGACAAAATTCTCGCAACATTCTTCTTCAATTTTCCTTCTTTTTCTAAAGCTCCATCTTCATTTTTGTTTCGTTTTTTCTTCCTCGTTGTTTATACGCCAACGAAACCATAAACTTCCAAAACTTTGACTTCAAAATCGTTGCTGCCACACAGCGGCGGATTGTTGAACGTCGTACAGCTGTCAGTCTTGCCGTATCTTATGCATTCATCCAGCCATAATGCCTGGCCACCACTGAAATGAAAAAAGTTATTTTTAGTTGTCCTGATCACTTTCAGTTTTTCAAACTGGTTTGAACTTGTTACAAAACATCTTAAAACCAGTTCGGACTTGTTAAAAAATGAGTTAAAACCTGTTCAAACTACTTCAAACCTGTAGAAAACATGTTCCGACTACTTTGAGCCTTTTAAAAAACATGGTAAAACCAGGTAAAACAAGTTCAAAGCAATTCGAACTTGTTAGAAAACAAATTAAAACCACTTAAAAAGACTTCAAATCCTTTAAAAATATGTTAAACCCAGTTCAAACCAATTCACACTTGTTAAAAAAATAATAAAACTTGTTCAAAACTCTCGCTATAAAATATGTTAAAACCAGTTCCAATTTATTCAAGTACCTTACTCCAAACCTGTTTTAAAACTAGTTAAAATTTAAAATTACCTTGTCCAACAAGTCCCAAATTGTTAGACATGTTCACATTTGTTCCAACTGGTTTTAAACTAATTTACATGAAAGCTACTTTTTACTATTTCTTCATTAACTCAGATTTGTTAGAAAATATGTTATAACCTGTTACAAACTTAATTCAAACTTGTTCGAACTTGTTCCAAACCATTTCATACAAGTCCAAACTCGTTCTAAAATTATTTTATACAATTTCTAACTTGTTTTTTTTAATTCTTACAAGTTATTGTTATTTATGTATCCATTAATAAGTTGTAAAGTATTTTATTACCCGCCGCCAATGGTAATCATTTTAGCGTCTGCCGCCATAAACAGTTCAGCAGAATGTTGAATTTTGGGGTCGTTTTGCGTTTGATCAACCCCAACCCAGGGATATTTAGCTCGGTCAGGATACAAGGTGAACAGAAACGTTTCGCCCGTTCCGAAGTAGGTCTGCTTGTGTCCTCTGTCGTCCTTCGTATTTCTCTCGCCCCATTTTGTCGAACAATATGCTCCAAAAATCTATTCATTACACCCAAAAAATAATCAAATTACAATATTTCAACGGAAAGTATGTTATTATTTTTTTACTGTAAAACTCAATTATCTAAAATTCAAATATTCAATAAATAAATTCAAATTTTCCGCTAAAATGGATGCTCTCACATCACGGATAATTTCATAACGAGGAGGAGTCAAAACATAAAATTGACTGTAACTTTGGAAATATTGATCCTATGGAAAAATGATAATAATAAAAGTTGTTTCATTTAATTAGAAGAATACAAAAATGAAATAAGAATGTTTACAATGTATGTATATAATAATTATTACTACAAAACTTTGTTTTGATAATATGGAGGAGTCAAAACATAAAATTGACTGTAATTTTTCAAATATTGACCCCATGGAAAAGTGATAAGAATAAAAAGTTTTTTATTTACTTACACGAATTAAAAAAATACAATTAGATGTATAATTATAAATATTCTTGCGACAAGTGGATCTTTTCGGGTTGAATGACTTACCTCATTGTTACACGTTTTGATCATTAATAGGGTGGGTTCGTGGTTTTCAACTCTTATGTAAAACGTCGTTAATGAACATCCGTGTACTTCGGTGGTATACAGTAAAATTGGTTGATACATCGTGATTCGTACCGGCAGCCATGACCATAAAATGAATAACTGAAATGAAAAGTCACTGGTGAACCAATTATTTTGGGATATATTTATTCTTGGTTTATTTTTGTATTTTTTATAAATAAAATTAAAATGATTAAAACTGAATTAAAATGTAATTTAAAAAAAATATTTTTAAATAAACAATCACGAAATACATGCAACAAAAATTGTTGGTAATGAGAATGTTGCATAAAAAAAAAATTATTGGATTAAATTAAACAATATTTTTAAAATCAAAAACATTCCAATCAATTGCATTAAAAAACAGTCCATGCGATTCAAATTAAGACGCATGCTGAGCGAATGTGTTGTTTGTCATTTGACAAAAGGCAGATGCAGATTTTTTTTTCTTAAAAAGTAATTTTTTAAGAAAAAAAAACATAAAAATCACAAAAATCCGCCTCTGAAAAGTGACTTGCAAAATAAATGTGCGAAAAAGTGGGTTTTGCTAGAAATTACAACTGATAATCATAAATCATAAATCGCTACTGAAATCGAGGACAAAAGAAAAATACCTTTTTATAATCGACACGAAAAGAAACCAGGGAAATCAAAAATTCGAAATTATATGCAAAATATAAAAACTGAGAGGAAAACTACAACAAATGACAAAATCTGAGAGGATGGAAAACCAACTGAACTGAAACCAAGAAAACGAGAAAATTCGGCAATAAAGTCCTGCATTTTTTTTTTTTTTTTTTTTTTTTTTTTTTTTTTTTAAAAAAA
>JABFPJ010002114.1:0-21207 GCA_022817425.1 Gryon sp. ZL-2020
GAGTGGGAAAAGTAACTACTTTTCCCACAAGTGCATGCTTTTCCCACGCATGGAGGAAAAAGGTTACTTTTCCCACCGAAAACAGTTGAGAAATAGGCCACTTTTCATGCGCGTGTTGGAAAAAATAAATATATAGATACACGTTATTCTGCCTTATAGTTATCTTGTAATTTTAAGTAGTAATGTTTTAAGTAGGAATGTAAGTGTCCTACAGCCACTCTCCTAACTAAATTTTCTTGAATCTTAAAAAACGGCTGATATGAATAGTGAATTGTAACAAATCAAAAAATTTAAAATATAATTCATAGATCTGTATTATACAAGGCGTATCAAAAATATATGACGCACCTTTATATTGGCAAAAATTAGATTTTATTCTAAGAGTAACTGGGAAGAATCAACTTTCTAGCTATAACGTTAAAATAGTATATTTTGCAACAAGGGCGCGAAGGTCCATTTTAGTATGGAATGGGCCTCGCGCCCATGTTACAAATATGATTTTTCGTCTAACCTGAACGCGAAGTGTCACTTCACTCTCTGTGAAGCGGCGCGCGAAGTATTACCTCGCTCCCTAGGGAGCTCTTCGCGCCCTAGGGAACGAAGTAATACTTCGCGTGCAGGTTAGACGAAAAATATATTAAACCTTAAAAATAACTATTGATTTAACATTATGAATATTTAAATTAACTTAAAATGACTCAAAATTTTGTATAGTTTCATTGTTGAATAAACTTGAATATGCAGTTCAACAATGAAACTATACGAACTTTTAACTAGGATTGACAGAAAAATGCAAAATGTAGAAAAATAATCACATAATATAATAAAAAGAATATATTTCATCTATTCAAGACGAAAATATTTTTTTTCAGATGTCTACATTATTTTTTAATTCTTTGCATGAAAAAAAATCATACTTAACTACTGAATTTTGCAGAGATTTTCTCACTCGTGAGAATGACATCACTTGCTTTGTTCGAGATGCCGTCTTTCTTACATCGTGAGAAAAGTCTCTGCCGAATTCACTAGTTAACTAATATACTACTTATCGATCAAAAAAACATATTGTAAATCAAATCAATAATTGTGTCTTGTGTATTACAGCACACTACCGTGCTTTACTAACCACTAGTGGGACATTAGTGGGTAATATTTATAGTGATACTAAATTGATAAATTTTTAATTTATTTATTTAAATTACAAAAAGATATTTTCATGACCAACGTTAAAAAGTGTAGTCGATATTGGTGAAAAATATTAACTTTAATTCTGGAAGTAATTGAAAAAAGTAATTGCATTTTAATTAACTATTATATTAATGATATTATGCGATAATTTGATTCTATGACATACAGAATAACAATATAATTTTTCAGTCGTTCTTAGAATTTATAAAAATTATTATATTTTTCACATTTAGTATAAGTAACTGAGTAATTACATTTGGTCATCTCTATCTAGAAACCTTAATATTATTAAAGAGAGAGTAAAAGCACTTTGTAGTAAAATTTTTATTTATTGATAATTACATCTTAATTAAGTCATGTTTATCAACAAGGAATATATTATTGAGTACATTACTGTGTACACTGTGTCATTTACTGTTGGGTTTCTGTGATAGAACGAAATTTTATCAACATAAATGTGCATCTTATAAATGTTATTGAGTAATTTCATGCCAACTCAATATGACAACCCACGTGACCATCGCGAAAATCCAAACCAAAAACGATATTGTTTGGATACCCATGAACCAAAAAAATGTATAATAACCCTTAAAATATCAGAAACCCGTCTGTAAGACTATATTATGTAAATCACATTATTTGGAACCCTTTTTTATCAACAAAATATTTTAGTTTTCTTGTAGGAAATTTGTGGCAGAATTTGATAATATAGTCATATTTAAGAAGTACATAATTTCCCCCTAAAAATTTATTTTTGTTAAGAAAATGATTTTTATACCTTGGAAGGTTAGGTATGAAAATATAAGTTAAATGTCTCAAATTATAAATTAATTATTTCATCCCTTCTATACAATCCTGTGTGTTAAGGTAGGAATAACGTTAGGGGGCGTAATTTCAGGGTTCATAACTTCATTTACAAATAAAAATTGTATTAATTTATTTGAATATTTATGAATACTTCAAATTGGTATAAAATAATTATTTCTTACATTTTAATTAAAGTTTTGTAAGAATACAGTATCGTTAGTCACACAAAAAATTAAAGGTCAGTGTCGAAGTGGCAAAAAAAAAACTGGGTTTTGCACTTTGACTTTTAATAACTACGAAATTAAATGGTGAATTATTTTTCGTTACACGTGCACTTTCAATGCTACTTTCCTCCCTGTTTTGCGGGAGGAAAATCGACTTTCCCACCTTGTTTTGTAAAATAAAAAATAAGAATTGAAAATACATATTTGTGAATGTGTGTGTATGTATGTGCATGTGTGAATGCAAAATTCAAATTATATATATATTAAAATAAGGTTCAATTCAACAAAACATCTTAAAAGCACCATTACGCTCGAATGAGTATGTGTGTGTGTGCGCGCGCACACGCGCGTATGCTGTATGTGTGCACTTGTAACGAAAAATATAATGTGCGACAAGGGAGGCAGAGCATCATTACACTCGTGTGAAGTTTACCCTCGTCTTCGGCTCGGGAAACATCACACTCGTGTAATGACCGCTTTTCCTTCCTTGTTGCACAATGTACTATTACTTTTTGGATAAATTCTTCTTTACCATGGATACCATGTATATTTTAAGTTTTATTCAAATCTCCTTATTAGTACATTTTAGTATCAGCATCAAATTTTATGTACGGACATATTAAAAAATAGTTAAAAATCAATGATTTTATTTCAAACATTTATTACTTGTATCTACTAAAGTAAAAGCGATCGAAAGATTGTATATATATGTAGTTTCGAGTTCCGCTTTTTTTCTCTTCAAAATGCACTTAACCTTTTCTTATGCAATAAAGTGTTAATTTTGTTGTTGATGCTGGCAGCAACAATATAATATGGCAACACCATGTTATTGTTGCTGAATGTGATTTTTCAAACACATGTTTGAAAAATATACACAATAAATATTGTTGTAAGAGTTTCCGAACACGAATTTCAATTTTTCAACATCAATACAACTGTTTCTATTGGAATTCTTAGTTTCTGATAGTGCTCCTAGTAAAATAAATCTACGACTCCGTCCGTTAATGACATGTTGATTAGACAAGGACAAAGTCATTTACTCTGTTGCTTGATGAAAACGCAATATCCAAACCTACATTTTAATCTTACTGCGAGTTTCAGGTCCTAATTAGTACCCACTATAACGAAACAATTAAGTTCCAATTATAACAATAAGATTCAATCGATATTCATAATATTTCTATGCACACGCAACAAATGCTCCACTGGTGCCCCACTAATGCCTCACTATTTCCCACCTAGTATTCTACTAGTGCCTGACTAGTGCCCCAATAGGGCCCTATTGGTACTTCACTAGTGACAAGCAATATACGAGAGTGTATGTTGCAATATGCAATTATTGATTTCATTTGCAGTATACGTCTTTTTGAGCAAAATATGTCCACTTTACAACGCACAACAAATTTTGACATCAATATAAATTTCGGAAACAAAGTTAATACTCACTTTGACGTTACATACAAGTTATTAACATACGAACCTGTAACATTTTTCCGAAAAGTAAAAATTTTATTTTACTATATGCAAGATTTTAGCTGAATACGAGAAAAAATATAAATTTGAACAAATAGTATAATACAGCCGAGGGCGCGCCCGAGGCATGTATGCTGTTTTTCGGCATCAAGTACCGAAAACGGCCGCTTTCGGCACGAGTCCTGTTAGTTCCACTTATGAATGAATAAATTTTTTTGTCTTGAATAGGAAAAACTTTGTCTTTTTATTATTTTATTTGATATTTTTTTCCATATTTTTGCATTTTTCTGCCAAAGTAAACTCAATGTTCATGATGTCAAGTCAATCCTTATGTATATTAATATTAATAAGTTAGTTAATTATTCATATCTATAACCGTTATTCTTTCACGGTTATTTAACAAAAAAATCTGGTGTTTGCATATATAAATAATCATATATTTTTGATACACCCAGTATAATAGCTGACACATTTATTTTTAATTATTTTAAATTATTACAATCTATGTTATATGAATGTAATTTCATTCAATTTACAAAAGAAACAATTGTGTATAATAGTGAATAGATAGCACTATTCAAATGTTTGTAGATGGAATTAATGCAATAACAAATTTTACATAATCGCTCTACTTCTTAAAACGTGTAAGTTATAGGATTATTACAAAATACCATTGATTAAAACATCGAACATTATTCAAAGTATATTCTATAATATTTATTCTCCGACATGGAATTAAATCTTGAAAATAAATTTAAAAAATAAGTTATAACAGAATATTTCAATAAAAAATAACAACTATTCTACTGATATATATGTATATTAATGTACATATATGTATACATTCTATGAGTGTATATATGCACACGTGATGTAAACACAATGTAGTAGTTATACTAAGTTTAGTATTATATAAAAGTTTAATTTTTTCATAATTTAATTAATTGATCTTACCAGTTAATTAAAAAAATTGATGGCAATTATTAACTGTATCTAATGATTTAAATGAAATTTAAATGAACTATAGCATCGAATGTAGAATAATGAGAAAAAACATACGTATATATTCACCAAGAAATTTAAGTATGCAAGTATGTACACCGAAACAATTATATTTATAATACTTATTAATTTATTAAATTTTTTATGAAACAATGACAAATTTTGTCAATATTAAATTTTCATATTTTAGTTCTAATGAATACTTAATCTCAACATAAAATTATTCAGGAAAAACAATATAACCATCTATAAATATTAAAAAATAAGTATTTAAACATTATATAGTGAATGATCGATTTGCAATGTGCTGATATGGAAAAAAACAAACTAACAAAATGCCTTCATACTGTCACGGCAATTTTCGTCTTTAATATGTTTCGAGAAATCGGAGTTACGATATTTCGCGGCCGACTTGTATATATATGTATTGTCCACCACTTCACACGGTCAACGTAGTCATTTTTTGCCGCAAAAAAGCTGCGGTCGGTCTTGCGTTAAAATATGAGAGACATCATGAGTACAATTCATATTAGAGATATACAATCTAAACAAAACACAAAGAATAATTAAATTATGAAGGACAAAATAAATTGTATTGTTGTTTAAACAAAATGTTTCAAGTTAAACATTTAATCTCGTCAATATTTGCGATAACGTATCATATGACCCGTAATGATCTATAATTTAAATTGTTCAAGTTTGACAGGTTTTGTTGTGTTTGCAAAACGTGCTATATACTGATAAAAGTACAGTCCCTTCTAGATAAATTGCAATAGCTTCGCTTTGCGCCAGCGGCTGCTATCACACCAGGCGAAAGAGAAATAGAGAACTAGCAAATCGAACAGAAAGCCGCGTCTGCGCGCTCGACTCCGCCTTCTTAGTTAGATAAGTTTTGACGCGCAGTCGTCACGATATATCCAAACTCAGGTATTGCAGATAGGGGATTTATTTAAACAGCAATTCCTCCGCTTCACAGTCTTGACCACTGTAACTTATCTTGATGAGATTGTAATGATATTAGTTCTGATGATGACTTTTGTTCATTTAAGCTTAATTTTCGTCCAAACTTTCTAATAACCCGTCTCATTTTTATTGTTTCAGATCCAACTTTTGCCGACCAATGGAGTTTCTCAGTTTTGAAAAGTTTCGCAGTGAATGATAATAGTACCAATAATTTCGATGTAATGTTTTTTTGTTTTACTTTTTTATTAACTGTAATAAAATTCAATTTACTTAATGTGAAAGGAAATCCTTCACCGGAAGTCTACCAACATTTGAAGTTGGGAGAGATCAATGATCTTAATGGTCTCGCACAAGCTCCGCCGTATAGACTTTCATAGCATTGAATGAGGACATTGATTGATCATCTCTCGGAGTTACCGAAGCAATTGAAGTTTGACTTACACTGCAATTTAGTGTTAATTTTTATTTGTTGAGTTAATGTTTGGTTATGGTCTTAACTAATGTTTTTATAATAAAAGTTTTTTTCTATTTAATTATAACAGAAAGTATGAATGTTTTTTATATGATTAAATGTAATAAAACTGTTTTTTATATATTAGACTATACTTTATGTGACCGAGAAATGGTTTTAGTTTGTTGATCAGTGCATGGGTCATTCGGAAAAGTTCACAACTCAGTATAGATTGTGTATACGCGATGTTGCGAATATATGTCGTTGCATGACGGGGTTGCGGTATCAATTTTTATAGCCTTTGCGACAAGGGTCGTTGAAATTATATATACGGTAACCCGTCACAACACAATGTATATTTCCACGTACTTTATGTCTATCAGTTCCTTACGGCTTCAATGAATCTTCAAATTGACCGCGAAATCCAGTTGAAAGAAGGCAAAAACATAACTGTGAAACAAGATGTATGGTGGAGAATCGATGAAATAAAGTTAAAAGTTGACAATTGTTTTGATAAAATTTATATTTGTAGGAAAAAATGTCTCAGATTAGAAAATAAAATATCGTATATACGATTAAACTTTTCTTTACTCATTCGATAAGTTACTGTTTATTTTGTTTTGATTGTTTTTCTACTTTATTTATTTGTTTATTGTTGTTTGCATTCTTTGATAGTTTCCTTTTTGTGTATTTTCATGCATACTTTCATGTTTTGCATTTTTGTTTATTTTTTGTTTACTTTCTGATATTTTCAAAGTGTAAAATTAATTTTCCCAAAATTTATTCTGCTATTATTATATGTCATTAAATAATAAATAAATAATCATTTGTTCGTAATTATTTTACAAAATTATACAAAATAACAAATTGTTTTCAAAATATAAATACGATATTTGATGAAAAATAAATTGTGGGAAGATCAAATTAATTGTAATGTCACAGCCACTTTCAAGCTGAGCAAGGAGTCTGCCGTTCGATTTACTATAATCTCATTGCCAAACCCGCTAAACCAGATGTTGAGCAATAAAATGAGGAACGCCTATTCAGCGTAATGATCAGGAATCACAATCGACCAATTTTCATTTCCCCGAAAATTCTTCGCCAATTCTCACGACTTATATCCAGATATTGTCGTCCAACGGTCCGACAATTTTGTACTATATCTGGGCTTGCAAAATACATATATTAATAATTTCTAAAGTCAATTTGCTAATGACAAGTGGTTCATAAACAATTTAATACGTTTTGACGTCAACTTCCCGTCGGTCTTGCAAAGTGTAACTCAAACGTTAATTACCGGACAAAGTTTCGCCGAAACCATGTTAATTTCAATCTCTAGTGATTTTGTCGATAGTGTTTGCAGTCATAAGACCTGTTAATCCAATAACAAACGTGAAAAAGCGTTTCAAACGCAATTCGGAGCCTTTCTTTTTGAAGTGAAAATCGACTTGGTCACTTACGTGCTACAACTGAGGTAGATTAAAGTAACTTTCTCGAAGTTGGAGGAGCTTTGGTTGGCCTAGGGGCGTTCAGCGCACAGCAACTATTATAAACTGTAGCACCTCGAACTACCGCCTCGTACCACCTTCAACATCCATCTCTCTATTCACCTTCGATGCCGGCACCGAACTTTGCAACAACCCTTCCTCCCAAATAAGCCAGAGGCCTGCCGCCAAACTAACTCACATTGCAGAGAGAAACTCAAGCTTTGCCAGAGTCCTCTCCTTCGCGTGCCCTTTAATCTATCAACCTTCGGGCCACTTTTCGGCCGGTTTATTTTAAAAGCCTGGAACACTTGGCGATATTGCCAGAAGGTTCAGCGAGAAGGTTTTGCAGTCGACGGTTTTATTGCTATCAGTTGTAGTAATTAGAACAGCTCTGCATGTAAATAAGTCGTTCGCTTATTTTGCAGGTTAGGTTTGAGGACATGTAATGCGTGGCTTAACCCGAAAACTGTTTTTCAACCAAAATTTACGGAAGATGATTTGACAAAAGACGATGGAAAATGGATTTTGTTGTTAAAATACATATTTTAATGGATATAATGTTATAAAATGGTGAATTAAATATAATGTATGAGAATAAAATTAATTTTAATAAAATTAAATAAATGACAAATGAATTAAATCAATATATGTATCTGTATAAATTATAAAATAAGCGATAGAACATTTCAACCGAATTAATTATATCTGTGTAAAGACATATATCTTCATTGAAAAAAAATATTACGTTAATTATTAAGGATGTTCTGAATAATATGAAAATAAACAAATGTACAGTTTCATTAAATATTCATCTATATGTTCCCGAATTAAATTATAACATTTACATGTACATGTACACTAATATTAATATTATAAAAAAAAATAAAGTTTTAAAATAGAATTATAGCATGAAAAGTTACATATTATGATTACATACTCGTAATTGTAAATTTATATTGATATATTAATAATTTGTAACTAGTTTAAATCAAGTAGGTTATTGGTAGTTAATACTTGTTAATACCCTTGTAATATACTCCATGCAAATTCTTTTCTACAGGTAAGTTTCAGTACATTTATTTGGTAAGTATATTAGAAAGAGGAATTATAATAATAGATAATTTTGTATTATTTACAACAGCTTAAATGGAACAATTTTTCATCAATCAACATATGATTGATTTTTATATCATTCAGTATCTACTGCATTTAAACATTTTCATCTATCTCTTTATAAACATCGTTTGATTAATACATAAAAACTTATAGTTTATGTTACAATGTTATATTATGGAGATTATAAATGAAGTAGTTATCTGCATGACATTATTAATGACTAAAATGCAAGTTTGGCTTATGATAAGCTAATTACTTTAGTTGTGACAAAAGATACGTAAACCATATTATGAGAATCAATGAAATTAAATTGAATATATTCGTCGTTTTATCACTCTTACAATTTTTCAATCAAATAATTCTAATTTATCTAATTTTAAAACTATTTCACTTTGCCGTAAAATTAAATTTGAATATATTATTCATAATGAACTTCTTATTCATTACATACAATTTCATTTTTAATTAAGTTTTAATTACATCATGCAAAAATACATAGTTTAGTATTGATTATGTAAATAAAAGTGCTGCATTCAACGAAGCACAAAGAACAAGACATTAAATACGAGTAAGTCTGGCAATGATTTAGAAATGCTCTGATAAGGAAGTCAGGAAGGATACTTACTGTAGCTATTCAAGCACTGCGCAAATTGTCGCTTTATTACGACTGGAGAGCGATTCAATTCCAATGTCTCTTCAAATATCAAATTGATTCAGCCAGGTGAAAGTCTAGAGAATTCTAGGTATCTAATAATCTCTTAATTTACTTGATCAATATTTCTGTGATGTTGACGAAAAACCACTTATGTGAATATATGATTTTGAAAATTCAAGTTTAAAGTCTTGCAAAATAGAAAGTAAAAAATTAAGTAAAAGAAATTCACTTATCTGATTTTTTGTTTACAATACACAATTATGACTTAATATTAATATTTGTAACAATTACATTTGTAGTTAAACATTATTTTCAGATACAAATAAATAAATGTACAATTATAAATAAATTTAAGATAAATATTAGTACTTATTTACACCTAATCTAAATAGAGAAATACAAATTGAAAGATTACACAAACTGACTGTGCGTTATTTCTCTCACTTGAGTTTGGTGCAAAACAAGTGATCCAGCAGAAGTTGCATTTTCGAGGTTCCATCGAGACAGAAACATTTATTTATAAATGAAGATTAACAATTGCATTTGTTCAAAGGTGACTTGATAATTACAGTATCTGTTTTGGATTACTCGTTGAAGTTCTTGTCTAAATTTCGAGGATCCGTTGTTCATATGCGATAATAAATTATTCAAGATAGATGATGTAACCACGCCACTATGGTCTGGACTTGCTCTGCTAACGCTCAGCACTGTTCTGCAATAGGGTATTTATGCCAAGCCTGGTCACCATGCTTTATATAATGGGGATAACAACCCTTGAGTTATGTTCACAATGTTGGTCTTGATAGATTTCACAATGTATGATCACAGAATTGCGTTACCAAAATATCAATCCAAATAAATGTGGCAAACTTGGTCCCTCACTGACTTATAAAGGTGTCACAATATCTCAGAATCATTGATAGCAAAGATCAAGATTTTGCTGGTGAAGAAAGAAACTGACCGCTTTGAGAAAGTACTATAATTAATACAAGAAAATAGTTTAGCTGAAAATCAGTTATAGTTCAACTATCTCAGTGAAATCAAAAAAATCCCTTAAAGTTTTTAGCAAATTCCAAAAATCATAAAATATATGTTTATTGTTGTATTTTTTCAATTTTAAAACGATATAATTTATTTAAGTATATAAGAGTATTTAATACGAATTGTTTAATATAATAGTGAATTCAGAAAAATGTTATTTCTCATGTTTGTATTCGTTTCCCTTTTCCGATTTTATCATCGCATTTTTAGTTGTTTTGCTGAGATTTTTGGTAATCATTTACTCGAAACGTCATTGTCAAACACCGATGTCCAAACAAAGAGGACTTTATTATTTAAATCAAAGTCACCAGAATGAAACTTTCGAAACCAAACTTGGCATGTGGGTTCTCTCACCACTTCACTTCCAAGCCGAGTTCAAATGTTTCTTGATTGAGATATAGATTCATTGTTTTTTGAATGGTAAAGTAATCATTTTCTCGTTATTCGTAATAAGATATTTAAACATGTTATTTTATAGTTAACTAATTTCAATGTAATATTTTTTTTAATTTTTCGTTGACTAAATGTGTAATAGAGACTACATGAAAGAAAATAACTGATTAAAAATTACTAGATATCCCAGTAAAGCTGTGATGGTAAATGCATTTAGTAATTATAATTTGAACGTTATAAAAACATTTCCTATCTGAATTTTGAACTCGTTACCTGCTATTTTCTTAATAAGCCCTCGTACTTTAAACTCGTAGCTATTTACCCGACTGTTGTTAAATGTCTTGTTTCGTTACTTAGTAGAGACTTTGTAAAAATTCATCAAAACTTTTTCAGAATAAACAGATTTTATCAAATACTTAGTAATTTTTAATGAGTTATTTCCCTTTGTGTAATGTGAATTATTTTCGTATTTAAATGATTTATAACCTTTATTACATTTTTCGTATTATTTCTACAAAACAAATATCAAATTTTCTTTCTTTTTCGTTTTTCTTATAACTTATCCTGCTTATAACAAAATCGTATAACTAGAACATATTTTTGAATTTAAGTAAGAATTTTCAATGTCCATAGTTCTTTGTATAATTATGTGTGTGTGTGTAACAAAATGCTTTACTGCAAAAATTAGTGTATTTATTATATTATTAGTATACTGTTTTTCTACCTAATCAATATGTATCATATATGTATCAATCCCATACAGAGCAGAGACGTTTTTATAAGCCATGTAGATGTTTAAACTATAAAAAAAAAAGTAAATGTCAAATGGACGTTTTCGAAGATTACTGTTTTCTTAGAAATATGTATCAATCAATTTATAACGACGATGCGAATACTTTATTTGACACTTCATAATGCAGCTAAGACGGCGAGACAAATCCTGTCTTGTTTCGTCTCATATACAGCAATTTGTAACGTTAGCCTCATTCTGTCATTCAATATTGTAAAAAGTTCGGACGATTTGAATATTCTTGTCAAAGTTGTAGCAAACGGAAAACGACTCAATTCAAATGATATGAAACTAACTGTTCCAAAACTTCTTTCTCTCACGTAATTCCAAATATGTTTAAGCTTTATACAAAAGCTGGATTAATATTTTATTGTCACCATAATTTATTGTCTTCTTCAACTCGACGAGATTCATTCGCAATGAATAACATAATATAATTGCCGTTAATGAATTACTTCACATTCATTCAATATATTATTGATTAAAAAAATATAATATACTAAATATGTTTATGATTAAGTAAGTCGGCGAATAATTAAGCTTCTTTATACAATTTCCACAATCCCTTCTATAATAATAAATCCATGGTTTCTTGCTAATGTGAACTATGGAATTTAGTCTGCAAAATAGTATGTTTTCCTGTAAAAGTATTTCTGTTTATGTGATAGTGTTTCTCCACGTACATTTTAAACATTAACTACAAACTATCTCAAATTCCAGCAGAACTTATTGCAAACAATCGTATCTTCCTGTCTCTCTCTATCTCTGTTTCTCCCTCATTTTCTCATTCAAATCAAATATTAATTGCTCCACTCCAGCATTGCGACCATATCCTTCGTTTGATTATTTGTTACTTTGTGACTCGACTTCTGCGTATATTTAACAGCAAACACTTCATATCCGGTTATCTATTCTTATAACACGTCCGCAAAGTTCATATAGTAAACGACGGAGTTTCTCAAGCAGGCATCGACCGAGCTTAACCACCCACCCACCATCTGGATGTGCGCCTCGTGCATATATACGCCATGTACATTTCTAATCAAGCGATATTGTAACTGCGGTCTAGCCTCCAAACACCAGTAGTATTCTCTTCCCCTCCCTTTGCAAGCTATTCGCTACTTTGTCGTTCCTCACTTTGCCCGTTGCACCATTTGAGTATATGCCTACCAACACTAGCGTAACATTGCAACCGTAGAAATTTCCATCTTCAGCGAGCTACTGCTATACAGAGTATTTCATGAAAGGCTCCCAAATTCGGGTGTGGCTACGCTACATAGACTAGAAATCCACCTGCAGATGATAATCCGATGAACACTGATAATGTGCCGGAGGTAATTAACCGCTCCATTGAGAATCATTTGAACGGATGTTTGAGAAAAACAAAAGAAAGAATCCGTCATTCTTTCATTCTATATGGCTACTGATTCAATCAGATGTTATATCTAAACTTATATAGTCGATTAAATTTATAAGATACACAGACGGAAGTATAATTATGTAAACTGTGATATTGTGCTACTTTTTAAATAAGATAACATGGTTAATAATAATATTTAAAAGTTTTTCACCCATTTTAGTAATAATGTTAATAAAATTCTCCCGTCATAAATTTCTTCTTAAAATAAGGAACTTATTACTATAAGCTATTTTTTGACTAAATATTCTTTAAGAAATGGAATTCTACGATGAAAAGGTACTAGTTAGACAGTTACAACCTAAAATATAATATAATATAAACAACGACTTAATTAAGTAACTCATTTTGTAAATATAATTTAATAAGAATTTTGAAGGAACTCCATTTCGTAAACTTAAAAATAGAGATAAAAATGTGTTATCAAGAAAGTGATATGCAAAGATTGTTCAATCAGTAAGTTGTTTGCTACGACAAAATTCAAATTGTTGATATAACGTAACCATTTCTATGCGTGCACTAATATCACTACATAAACATCAGCGCTTTCTTGGTGTGACGATGATTTTAATCATTTCAATAATGTTTGCTTAGAAGAACAAAATACACATGTCTCGAGCATCCGTTACATATGCCAAATTTCCTGTATTTGACTTTTATAATAGAGAAAGCAATATTGCAATATTGCGAGAGCGATTTATATTTCGTTATATGTAAAACTGCATTCCAATACTCCTTCGAGAAATTAATTAAAAAAAAATGAATGTATGCGATTAAATATAAAAATATATATAAAGTGTGTTATTTCTTATACCTTAATTTTATTCTATCATTGATTTTCCCTTATCATTTTTCCTTATAAAAATTAGTTTATATCAAAAAGCTGTTATTTTGTTATGAATATTATAAATAAAGAAATGGAAATACGATTTTAATTACATATTCGTTTTCAAATAACATCTGTAAATACGATAAATCCGTTTGTAATAATAATGAATATAACGTATTTTATAGCATACTAGCATCTTATATCACAATACTCATGTCATTGTAGTTTCATACTGAAGAGAAAATTATGAGACGTTAGTTTAAAGTCGGTGTTTAACTGGGATTATACGAGTGATGACGCGTGATGCTGCAATGATAATAGTTTATAATTACCCCGAATGTTTACTTTACAAAACAATAAAATAATTATTCAATATTATTTACAAGTATAAAAATTGTTACAAATTTTCTTGCTAGATATATGATTTATAACAATTCCAAAAATGAAGGTCAAATTTGTGGTAACATCTTCCAATAGTTTTACCTAAAATCATCTTTCTTAATGTTTGCTTTTTAATAGTATTTTAATTACTGTTACTTCGAATAATATAAAGGTAATAAACTGTACCGTCAGTACTATAAAGCTCGTTTTAAGAATGTGAAAACTGTTTTATCGCCCGCCGTTCATATATCACTGGAGTTGTCTAATAAGTAAAAACCTATTTAAGTTTTAAAGTATAGAGTAGATAGAAAAGAATGTAACTGCGTTAAGAATCGATTTTACATTTTGTTGATAAGATCATTATAACAGTTTAATTTAAAATAATTTCTTATTAAGTTAATAAAACTACTTAATTAACATAAATTTGTACTTCATTTATTTAATATAAGAAATACGTACGTAATGAATAATAAAATTTTTCCCATTTTCAAATTTTTCCCAGCCATTCTTTCTTAGTTTTAAGAATTACCTTCAGTTATTTTGCGGTATAAATGTACTTATTATGTTAATTACGATTGAAAAAATTATTTTCTTATATCTTATATAAAATTTAAAACTATAAAAATAGTTATTGTGAATAATTTGTTTGTTAATAATATATAGATTTCAAATATAATTTGTTCTTATTAGAAAAACTACACATAATTATCAAGTAATATTGTCATTATATATAATTCAATTATATATGAGTAAATGTAACTTTTTAATTTTTGTTAAACATATTTCTTTGTAGAAAAGTATTATCATCAGATTTTGAACATAATGTTTCATCCCTAGTCAATAGTTTTTATTTGCAAAATATTTTCAGATTATGATGCTAAGGGAGAAACGAAAGGCTTAAGATGGTTGTCTAAATTGTATAAGGTGTTATTGATTTTTGATGCAGAATGTTGCAGTCTCCGACGTTACAGATGTGCGAAAGAATCACTAGCGCCATCCTACAGAAAAACACTGAAGTTGTTTTGCGTTTCGATCACTAAAGTAGAAAAGAGAAATGTTTACCACGGTTGAAATATTGAGAGATGGCGTTGAGATTGTTATTTGTAGTTTATAAAAACTGCATAAACTGAATATATATAATTAGAAAATAAAATATCATTTACTATACATTAAAATTTCTATATAATTATATAATAAACGTAAATTTATTTAAATGCATTTTTTATTTAAAAATATGCATACAAATAATTTATTTATTGAAGTAAAATATACACACTAAAGTACCTATACATATATATTTATATATATATAATTAATAGAATATTTCTTATTATTGAAAATATATGCAAACTTAGAGTAAAACAACAAAAATAATTTTTAAAAAACGTTTACTTATTTACATAAAAAATTTGTGATTTTATTTTACATCGTATCTTAATTCAAATATATGATTAATAGCACTAAATAATAAACAGATGCTGTCTCCTTTTATTGAACATAATATACCATCATCAGGGTTTTCAACGGTGCATTTGAATAGAACTGTAATGACAAATGCATTTTGATGCGCAGAAAAAATGAGTGATTGACAAACAACCGATAATGTTAAAGGAAGTTTGATATACTTGAAATAAAGGCGACGATACTAAAGCGCATATCAATATATTCATTAACTGCAGAAATAATCATGAAAATTTGTTTTGTGCATTCATCAATGAGATGGTTTCATTTGTTAAATTATTTCATGATGGTTACTACTTAATTGAATGAATATCCATGATTAAACTATTAGCAATTTGCTGATAATCAAGTTTTCATAATAAGATTATATTTGTATCTTTTTTTTTCTAATGCAAAAAAGAACAACAAAACAAATAATTTTAATTGGATTTGAAAGATTATTAATTTGATCTATTTTGTAGAAGTATTAATGTACTAATAGTATAGATTTTTTTAAACTCAAACAAATACAAATTTGGAAGGATATAATGAAGTTTGTGGCTCGTTTCCAACTAGATTTAGTATGTTAGTTGATTATTTCATTTGGTGTAAACAAGGTACATTCTCTATCCCTTTATTGTCGGCGATGTTATTCTAATAAACTTAAGGTATAGTGTCTAAACACCGTTGCACAATGTGGATTTCGGAAATTGTTTAACCATGCCCAATTCAGTTGAATGAAGAATATGAACATAGCACATAATGTAACATTAGATTTCTATTATAATTTTAGAAATAAAATAAGACATTTAATTTAGAAGAATTATTTGTTGATTAAAATAATAGCGATTGAAGGTCAATATTAATTATAGTTAACAGTAATATGATGTAAAATGATTAGAGAAAATAATCATTATTATTAAGATAAATAATAATATTAGATTAATGTTACAAAATTTAAATTAAATACACTTGAAAATGTTTACATTTTTTATAACATTGCAGGATTATCATTATTTTCAGTAAATATCACATTCATATCAAGTATTTATTTCTTTTAGTGTATCAATAGTTTATTTTAAGTAGCAACATTTTTTAACTATATAAAAAGATTCTTAATTACATGAATGAATCAGTGAATGATGTTAAAATAGTATTCAAAACGATTACATCACTGTTACATTTTACATCCCAAATAAAATTAAACTTTAAATATAGACAGATTGAATTTCACCGATGATTGATCGTACAAGAACTCTCCTAATCCTTTCCATCGTTGATTCTTTTCAACCTTACACTCAGAAAATTATTTTCTTGCTAAAAAGAAAAAAAGTTATTACCTTAAAATAAAATTAATTTATCCTCTTATTTAATTGTCTTTAAAAGAAATAAATTTTGACTAAGAATAAAACATACTTTTTGCATGTTAATTTATCGTGCCTATTATAGTAATTAAAAAGTTTTAGCATTGATCGAGATTATTTGATTTTTTGGGAAAAGCTAAGCAAGAATATTCTTGCTTATACCTGAAGCAAGAATGTAGACTCATTCATTCCTAGACCTGGGAATGCAAATGCGACCATCAATTTATTTCTTGATAAATTGATGGTAAAATTTCCATCTTTTTATATTTCATTTACATTTTTGGTTTGCAACATTGTCTGAAATATTCAAAGCGCAGTTAATTAAAGGGTCGATATTTTTTTCTGCATGAAACTTTTTGCGCAAAATCGGTGCATTTTTAATCGACGTTGAACGCTGAATTGATCATGAGATATTGAACTTATCTCAAAGTTGACGAACCCTCTGATCAATCAACGAAAGGAAAGTTCAACAATCTAGATGGTCATCTGACAATCTCAAAGGATTATCTATACGACAGTCAACTACTCCTCTATCTACTAGATGAAGGCGGAGTTTACCCCCAGCTGTAACGTACTATTAGGTAAGCTTTTCATTTTATTGATTTTTCGAAAAAGCGCGTGCGCGCACGGCTTGATATTTTCCGCACTATCGCCTATGGCTCTATTGCTCTGTCGCTAAGAAGAATTTGCGTACTTCTTAAGCTACTCAACATCTGGTTATACCTTATTCTCGATTGTTATTGAAATATCGTTGACTGATCGATTTCCAATCTTTTTGTATATGTGGAGGGAATTCAGGTGATGGTTATAGATGCTTGGCAACGAACTGCCGTTCGGAAAGACCGTCTAAAGCGTCATTTTGCTACTTAGAGTTCATTTGTAGAAAAATTACGTATATAAATAAATTATATATAAAATTAAAAAATCGATGTTTTATTTTTTTTCTTTTTACGAATAAAAAAAAGTATTTTAATTTTCTTTTTTTTTTCATAAACATATCATTTTACAAAAATATATTCTTTAAATGTTGATATATACTAAAGTGTAATCTAAGCACACTGCCACGATTAAGATATATAGTTATATTTAAGTACATCTTTTATGAACTTTTTATACAACAAAGTACTTTTTTTACTTTAAAAGTTACTATTTGTATTATTAATATTTGTGTTTCTTTTTGTTTAAAATTTATACATGAAAAGATATTTTATGTATGTAATTCATATTGTATGATGATTAAGTACTTTCGATTTTAATTACGAAGTGTTTACTATTTAGCCGTTAGATACATAGTAATACATAGTAAAACACTTTTTTAATTCTACATATTTTATACGTCATTTAAATGTATTCAATTATATGTGTAGTTTTCTGGTTGATTACAGGTTAATAAGTTATTTATCCACAAATTATTTGTCTACATATGATAATAAAATTTATATACACATACAGAGATAAAACAATATCATTATATTTTGAAAAGTAAATTAAAGAGCCAATTATCGTAACAACCTAATGAATCTAATTAGCATATGTATTAATATTTAAACAGACATCAAGATGTTTAATCGTGGAATAGTGATGAGAATCGACACATGCTTCAAGGAATGTACAATATATTGGAAACATTTTAACAGATGAACACAATTTAATCGCTTTTACTTTCATAATAATTATTTTCTATTGAGTATGTAATATTCATAAGATTATTTTTTTATTATTTATGATAATTTATATTTATGTATACTGAAACATAAGCATTTGAAAATAAGGAATACTTGTTTTTTATTTAGCTGTACTTATTCGCAGTTGTTTTAATATACAAAAATTAAATTAACATTAATTTATAATTACTTATGGTAATTTTTTTTAATTTAAGGTTATAGTTTCTGAAATAATCAAACTAAGTAAACTTTATTTTTTTTATTTACAGGGACTATATATATGAGCAATTACTCACTCACGACTGATTCATGTTCATTTTATCATTTTGAAAAGATGTATTTTTATCCTTTGTTTCACTTTCTTCTAAACCTTAAGACGAGAGACGACTATTAACAAATGAATATTTGAAAAAGATCTGAACATTCAAGCAAAAACCATAATATTTTATATTAAAACAGGAAAAGTCCTATACCATCTAAGAATCAAGACATGTCGTGTCACATATGCAAAAAATTCCTAAAACAATATATTATAAATAATATGTGACTGGATACGTCTTGATTTCTGGTATGGTATTTTTTCTATAATTCTAGTAAATATGAACAAATCTTGTTTGCGTGTAAAAAACAGACTTGCGTGGAGTTAATTTTCATTCATTTATTAATATAAAGTAATGTTCTTGTGCGAACACGTTACTACACACTTAACAAATCCAATGGTTTTCCAAATTTAACAATTGGCCCAAAAACGGTAATATGTTAGTAGTCAATCATCTTCATCAGTTAATTCTAATTATATTTAATTTATATTATTATTTTTTTTATTATTATTTATATTATATGAAATATTATATATAATATTTCAACTATTGGTTGACTATTGGTGCTTGCATGGGATTTTCACTGGCCCATGGCTGGTACCCAACTGTTGATAAAAATGCCTTTTTCTTTAAATATCAGACGATTTTTTTAAATAACTAAATAAATTCCGAAATATAATTAAAAAATGAATCTGGTGTTCAAGATGAAATAACTGTAATAATTAATAAACAAACAATTTTTTGTTAAAATTTAGTTACAAAAGCCATTGATAACAGTCAATAGGGCATGCTTAGGCCATTATTAGCAACGATGGTTGGGCACCAACAATGGGCCAATGTGACATTGGTGTTTCATTCCGACGCTGTACCAACATTGAAAATGGACGGTCAGCCGATGAATATCCGTCTGGCCCCAATCATTGGTCAATTATTAATTTCCAGTTTGGTAGTATTGGCAATAACAATTTAAATCTGTGACAACTATTAAACTGATCAATGATAATTGAAATCGATGATATTTGTCTATCGGCCTGACAATGTCACACCGTCAGATGAAAACAGTTAAATGACGTTTAGGCCAGTAGAAAAAATCGTTTAAGATATCATACAAAAAGACGAATCGAGGTTTTTGAAAATTCAGAAAAAAAATCACTTAAAAAGTTTAGTTTTATGTCAGTTAATATTTTATAATAAATTTGTTCTCTAAGTCGGAAAGTTTAGTTTAAAAAGGTAATAATAAAATTATTTGCTTATTTAAAAAATATATTCATATTAATAAGGTGCAGATGAGTTCCATCGTGAGTTTTATAAATTACCTGCTTCGAAATAGTAACTAAATGGAATAAGTAAATTATTTAATTATTACTTATTTAATTAAATATTAACGGACAAAAACTAATTTTTTCACTGATTGTTGTAATCAGTATCGTTTACGTACCTTAAAGCGGCCTGACGCGTATACGCAGCGCGTCACGACCATATAGAAATCATATTATAACGCGCATGTATACATATTCGCGTCTCTCCAATGTGTATCTACCTTTATTCTCATCTTATAACCTATCCAAAAATCTCTCACAATCATATCGACATCACAGTAAGATAATTCGTGAAACTCGTATTTTGGTTATTTTTGCGCTTATGCTGTACAATTATTACGACTAATTTGTTATTTTTTTCGAATTTGTTAGTTTTGTTAGTTTTGTGTTATTATAAAAGTTTGTCATAATAATACCGCAGAATTCGTGTTATTTGATAATCAGTTTAATATCTGAATATCAGATATCTTATAACCTTTCTTAACTGTTTCTTAGCAGAAACAAATCGAAAACATATAGAGGTCACTACCATTATATCTTTTTTAATGTATAAAAATTAATATATTTTTGTTGCTTTCTTGAAGTGTTATATTTAATCTATGTGATTAAATTTCAGGAAAAAAATTAAACACTATTTTAATTCTAAAAGTTTAAAAATCGGAAATACGATTTGTATTATTTTAGAATTAAATTAGTTTTAACATGTTCACAACTAACATTTATTAGAAGTCAATTGAATGTCATTTTTTGTAACGCAGTGCCATAATTCCATTTTTCGACACCAGTATGTTTTTTAAGGAGGTTCCGGTATTATCACAAAAATGATGCAAAATTTTTGAAAAAAATATATGTTATAGAGAAAGATATACACTAAAGGAAATGT
>JABFPJ010002115.1:0-21199 GCA_022817425.1 Gryon sp. ZL-2020
TTCTAGATGTATATTAATATATAATGTACTCTAAAATCACTAATAATACTAAATTTAAATGTACAATATGTAAAATATTGTTTGTAATTTTTCACATATAATCATTTCGAACCTTATATTAATTAATTGATATTACAATAATAATGAATTCATATATTGTAATTATATTTATAATTGTACTTTCATCGAAAATATAAAAAAAATATCTTAAGAAATGTAATTGATACACAACTTAAAATTACGAAATAAAAAATATTTTTATTATAAAAATTAAGTATTTTATATAAAAAGAAATTTCTTTTTATGTAAGTCTACATAATGCCAATATTGGTATGCCTTTATAGGCATAATACATTAACACCTTCGTAATGCCAACATTGGAATTACT
Organism: Gryon sp. ZL-2020; assembly: GCA_022817425.1. Taxonomy (NCBI): domain Eukaryota; kingdom Metazoa; phylum Arthropoda; class Insecta; order Hymenoptera; family Scelionidae; genus Gryon; species Gryon sp. ZL-2020. The sequence goes on from JABFPJ010002115.1 coordinate 389, forward strand.
TTAATGGGCCAATACATTTCTTTCGCGGTTGGCCTTTGTTGGGCCAATGTAATACCATCATTGGACCAACATAGGTATTTAAAAGGCGAGGCATTACAGTCATATATAGGGCCACTATATCTTACCTACAGTGGTCCAACATTGGCCTACCAATATTGGAAATTATGGTAAGATAATATGTCGGGCCTCAGTTGGTTTGCCTTGATTTCACTACTTTTTAGGGTTTGCCTATATAGGGCCAACATATTTTTGTTGGCTTGCCACGATATATTTTTACTTGGGCATAAGTAATTCCTAGGCAGATCATAGGGGTAATAGGAGGGATTCTTAGGGCGGTCATAGGGAGCCCTTAGAGGATCCATAGAATCTCAGGTGGAACTAGGGATTTAGTCAGGACTCATACACGGTCATAGGGAAGGGTTTTGCCCGGGTGAAGCCGGGGCTTCAGCTAGTGTAAACATAAAGTTTAGTCTTTAATCTTTCATCAAATAACACGTTCTCCACATTGTTCATATTTTATATTTTGACGACACAAGTGACAATGTTTCTTTATTTGTTTAATTTATTTATTCATTCCGTCATGTTTTTTGTGTCAAATTTTATGTAATTACTGACATCAATGTGAAAAAAATGTACTACAAAATAATTCTTCGGTGAGTCTTCTGACTAATTTTATGTTTGACTTTTTTTATTATTTGTGTTTCATTGTATCCATTTTTCAATTTTTATATCAAATAAATTTTTGTAATTTTAGACTTGATAAGGGTCAACAAATTGATCGAAACATCGTTGGATAATAAAAAGCTTAACAACATAAAAAAATTGTCTATTATTTGGCGAAATTGAATTCTATTTAAATTGATTTGAAATTTCAATCAGACGATATTAAATTCTATTCAACAAATTATTACACTTTTTTTAATATTCTGTTTTTATTTAATTACTAAAAACTTGGTTTCCAAAAAATGTATATATGTATATTTACTTTTTAAAGTTAAACAGAAATCTGGTGGATAATCTATCAAATAAAATTTATAAATTGTAACCGAGAATTTCGGCTTTGCAAAAACAGAACTTTTTTAATAAAAAAATTGTAATAAAAAAAGAATATATTCACTTTATGATTCGAACAAAATATCACTCAAAACAAACAAAAGAAGCCAAGAACTTGAATTTACAATTTGATTTGATTTTTCTTTAATCACAAAATGTCGTCCAGAACTTAATCAAAGCACAAACCGAACATCTCGAACAGTTTTGCCAAATCCTCTGGATTCATCCTGGTTGTAGTCGCAACTCTAAAAAAACAAGGTACAGTCATTATCGTATATGGCTGGTCTTTTTCACTAAGTGTCATCTTTGTTTAACTAATAACGTAAAGAATGGTAGGTTTTTATACGCGACATCTTTTTTATTTGTAACGGCACGAAATGCAATGTTACAAAATATAACGCAATTGTCTAAGATATTAATTTATAATCAATTGATATAGAAACATAGATTTTGTTTTGTAAAAACATAATAAGTGCTCTTGCACAGAATTATACTTTGCGTAAAGTAATTCACTTGGAAAACCCATTGAAGAACGCCTATAACTTCAGAAATACAATTTTTAAAACATTAGAATTATAAAACATGATTTATTATTCTAACATTATGTTAGAAAACGAAAATGTATTTTTAATTTTTTAATTCCAATGTTTGCTAAAAAAAGATTACTATGTATGAATATATACATGTTTATTATTTACAGACAATGAAAAAACTAAGTGGCAAAATGATGTTTTAAAAAATAAAATACCATTTTTTTGTCATGAAATGATTTCTGAAATTAAATTGCAACAAAAACAGTTGAAAAAATACTATACTATTTGGAAAACTGATAATTTAATTAATATTTCATTTTTCATAGAAACGATTAACAATCTGTTGTAGATTTGTTGAAAAGTAAAATATTCATAATAATGAATTTTTTGTCAAATTTAATACTTTAATAGACTTTTTCCTTACTTAAAAGAGAATGAATTATTACTATAAATACGCAATGAATTTCAAGGAAATTAATTAAAGTTAGATGAAAAATTGGCAACTCGCGTACAATAATATGCAATTTATTATTGATAAAATTATGTTAATATAATAAGTAGTAAAAAACTTTTTGCAAAATAATCAATATTGAATATAATAATTATAGAATAGCCCATAGGAGCCAAGCCATGGGATTTGATATAAAGAACTATCTTATTAGAGTTTATTCGACAACGTTTCGGTTTCTTAGCGTAACCCTTTTTAAGTCTACAAATCAGTCCAAGTTTATTCTTTTACAAATCGCAAAAACAGAACAATATCGACGATAGAGTACAGTGATTGACCTATTCTTACTGACCTCTAAATTCGTTAGTTCGTTGTTTGTCCGTATTTTCAACATAATTAGTTGATTTTATTGTAAAAGTTCAAATAAATTATAATAAATAAATTAGATAAATCTGACAATACAAATAAGTTGAGCATATTACGGACATTGACAAATACAAACTGAATATAAACTTTAATGCACATAATTGCCAATTTATTGTAAACATGTATAAAAAATAAAGAAAAAAACAAAAACTTTTCTTATCACAAATTGTAGTTACAAAACGTTAATCATTAATTAACGATTTGCTAGATTCAAAATATTGATATTATTCTTAATTTAAAACAATTGAATAAATGTAAAAGTTCAGTGTTCACGCATTCATGGATAACTATAATTAATGATAGTAAATGAAAATCTTAATTTATTCAGTCAACATCTGACTTCATCTGAAAGCATAAATTCCTGCATAAATATGATATTTTTATTTTAATTAGAATCTAATTTTACAAACTAATTATGTGTTTTTATCGATCAAGTCATTTTTTGATTATTAAGTGTAATGAATTAGAGAATCTCCAGCTGCAGCACGTTAAAATGTTACGTCTAAATGTTCGCGTCGCATTGTTTTTTTGTATCCTTTTTTTTCGTAATTTTATTTTAATTTTGCAAGATAATGATTTCAAGTAATGATCAACGTATGATGCAATATCAATTATAAAACTCTCGGAAATATACAATTCAAACAAAAATATATTTTGCTATTATGAAACAACAATTTTTAACATGTTACCAAGTCCAACTATTATTATTTTATATTGTACACATAATGAGTGCACAATAATTGAAAGTCAAACACTTAAAGTGATTCTTCAGCTATATAAGAGCAAAAAAGGTAAAGCTAATGATGACTCCATTAGCGAGAAAAGAAAGTAGCGATTCCGACTGAAGAATCATCTTAATGAGTTCTCTTTTATTTTAAATAACGATGTAAGGTAATATTATCTTCGACGACTTTTATTTTAATTCATCTTTTTATAATATAAAAATAGTTTACTCGAACAGAAATGGGCTAAAATTGAAAAATTTTAAATAAATAGACATTTAACATTAACTTCACATTCGTTAGACGATTTTGCATATATAATTAAAGAGAGCGATACTTATAGCCTTATACAATTAATTGCAATATGCTTACAGTTCCTACACTGAGGGAAATTTGAGAGGAATATTTACTAATTTTGTATGAATGTTTGCTAAAGAACGTACTAATCTGAGAACATATTGAAAAGAGGAGCAAATTTTACTGCTATGCGTAGTAAAATGAGATATTTAAGCAGCACATTAGAATAATATTTATTTCAAAATTGCTACTTTAATATCAATTTTTACTACGTATACATAGAAAAATTGGTATAATACGCAGTAAAATTCGCGCCTTTTTCAATATGTTCTCAGAACTAAATTTTAAAACCGGTTTAAAACTGACTTTGTAGCTCAATGGCTTCACTAAGACATAATAATAATAATTAAACAAATTAAATATCACTTATATATTACTACTAAACTAATATATTAGTTAATACACATTTCAAATGCAAAATAAATTTTACTAAATAAGTTGATTTATTTATCTTAATTAATCTTAAAATTCTATGATAAACTTTTGTTTTGTCACATTTTCTATTCCCCTTAGTGTAAAAAAATAGTTTTTAATAATTTATTAGTGTACTTAATTAATTCACAACAAGAATTATAATCAAGGAAATGTTAACAATTCAAAAATTAAACAATTTTACATATTAAGTTTCTTAAAATATAAGCTTATATACAAATTTTAATACAAACAAACTGTAATAAGTATATTCTATTTTTAATGCACAAAAATATATTCATTTTAGCAGTAAGCAACGTTGCATAAAATCAATAAAAGAAACAAAATATGTTTTTTCACTCTTATTATAATATCTTATTATAGTTATCTGAATCCCTTTATCATAATCGGAAAGTGATCTTTATGATGCTATAACTCTTGCCTTTTGTAAAAAATTCAAATTGGTATAATGAATTTCAAATAGCAAACAAGGAAATTGCAATTAATTTCTAATTTATATTATAAAATGGATTTTATCACAAATAAAAGTGATAAATCACAAATATCTATATCTGCGTAGATTTTCTCAAAACTTATAAAGTTTTGAGAAAAAACTTTTTTTTTAAACACAAACATAATATTTATATTAAAATTTATTGTATTTCTTTATAACTTACTTTTCATACATGGTCAAAAACAAGAGTAAAAATAATTCTATTTAAGTGCTCCCCAAATCTTCATTTTCAAGTAAAATATTTTCAAATAATACGTGAAGTGTAAAGTATGCATGTTTATTTGGCTTGAATCATTTTATACTTCTGAAATTAATGTAAAATAAGTAAGTCTATAATAAAAATGAACAAAAATAAAAATAGCAAAACATATCCGCAAGGTTTGTTTCATAAATTGTGTCTATTATTAAAATTAAATAATATATATAATCATATTGTGTCATCCGAATTTATCCTGGAATTCAGTATATTTTTTTTCTTGTCTTTATTTTTTCTTCCTCATCTGTAAAGTTAAATCTTAGAAAATTGAAATTTTATTTTTGATAAACTGACAATGACAAAGTGGCGCTTATTTTAAAGCGTAATGAGTTGTTGCTTCAATGAGATGATATACATTTTATGTAGTTTCGAAGTAATCGTGCCAAATAAGTGATAACACTGGCACGTGCTCGTCAAAACGTGCTAAATGTCCCAGACGAAATACGCACACGTTTCATTGTCTTCATTTAATCACCACTTTTCACGTTTTCCGATAAAAATAGTCACTCAGTTATATTTACAATAAAATAACCAATGTAATTATTACAATTTACAAATCAATGTACACCAACATAATTATTACTAATTTGAATTATAAAGCGCTTTATTTTTATTCTATACAAAACATTATTATAATTGCAAGCTTGTTTGAATTAGCAAAAAGTTCGTTATCTTAAGTCAATTACTGATTAATTTATATTTTCAATTAAATTAAAAATGACTTTTTTATAATGTTGAATTTAGTACAATGCAAAATGATCTTTTAGAAAAATATTCAGAGACAAAAAATGTATTGCAGTCTGACGATATATCAAGACGCTTTTCTTCTTGAAGTCATACTTTTTCTTTTTTTTAATTATGAAAATAATCGTAAGAAAATAACGAGATTGATTGATCTCTGCTGGAAAACTAAACCAGAAAACGTAAATAAATTATCCAAAAAATGATTGCGCGGATTGATTTATTGTTGCATTATAAAAAAGGAGCGTTGGCACAAACAACTTTTCCATAAAAATTGGTATTCTGGGAGACGACATTGCAAAAAAGCATTATGAGTGAAAAGTGCGATAAAAATGTGCGTCTTCGGTCGCATCCTTGACGATCGCAAAACATCTATCGGCTGCAAGCGTCAGGCGTAGGTCGTTGACATCAGTCTGTGATTTTCCTCGCGGTTATATACATGCACCTGCAACTGTGTATGTGCGTATGCATACACACACACACACACACGCGCGCGCGCGCGCGCCTATATTACGTAGTAGCCACCCTCTTGTCTAACCCCGCGCCACCAGTTGCTGGCGTTGCTATTGCAACTTCACCCCGCACAATTAACCCAACCGGCATTCAAGCTTCTAAACATAGCATTGCTCTCAATATAGATAATTAACTCTTCACTTACACTTTTGTGCAATCATTTCAACTTTTTGTAAAATGAGAATGAATTTTTTGTCGGTCTCAAAATTATTTACGAAATTCATCTTCTGTTAGTTTACTCTTTTTTGAATTATTAAAAGATAATATTTACTTAAAATCTTTGAGAGATACAAAGTTACTTTATAAAGTAACAAAATTGACTTTCAAAGAAGAGAAATAAGGGAAAGGAAATTATTTAGTATGACTTCTGTATCGTTGAAAAATTAAGAAAAAGTTTTATTGCGGCGACTTTTCTTTAACTATTGAAAAAATAAAAATTTTAAGCTATTATTGAATTATGATTAAATGTAGCAAATTTTTTAGTCGATTCCTAAAATTCATTACTTTTACGATATTTTTAATTATGATTTAACAAATTTATGTTAAAATTTACTTCTAATTTATTGATTTGTATAATTGAAAACAAATTTTTTAAATAAATTAATTTTTTTATCTGCTTTATAAAGGCTCCAGAAAAAAATTGCTCTCATTGGAACCTCCTTAAGTGTGTAATCTAATCTTCGCCCTTTATTGTATCTATTAAATCACATAACGAATAAAATTAAGTTTTTTAATATTTATATATTTTTGATTTAACAGTTGATTATATTTATTTTATCAAATAAAAGATAATAATATCAATAATAATGAATGTGATAATTTAGATAAAATTCAGATTTTATTAAATATATTAAGATCAAAAAATAAATTAAAATAAAAAAAATAAATTATACCAAATTATAATTCAGTAAAATAGTGTCTTCTTAAATTAACGTACAATATTTATTTTAAACATATCTTATGTAATTTTTGAAAAATGATTTAAAATAAAAAATAAGGTAAATTAGTTTAAATAATGAATTAATACCACTTTAATTTTATAATAATACAATCCACGATATCCTTATTTTGTTCAAAAAAATTATAAGAGAAATTTTGAAAAGTTGTAGAAATGTTATATCTTGACAAAACTTAGAAAAGTTTTGTCAAGATATATTTTGTTCAAGAGACTTTCCCATTATCTACATCTACAACTTCTGTCTATCTACGAGCAGTCGAGTACATATAATCATATCTATTTTCTATAAAATATTGTTCTTACATTCAATACAAATTGCCCCAATAAAAAATTGTAAAACATTATTGTAAGTCATTACAGACAAATACACTTAAACACTGAAATTTCGCGAAAAATGACTGAAATTTTAATGAAATATTATTGAATATTTCATTAAAAGTTCGTGAAAACGCAATCATTTTTAATGAAAAGTTCAGTATTTTTTCGCGAAATGTTGCATCTGTCTCTGTATTACTGAAAGTTCCGTAAATTTTCAATTTTAAACATAAATTTTTATATTAATTCTGCTCTGCGTGTATAAAATACAATAAAATATAACAAAATTAATGGGAAGTATAAATAAATTTGATCTAAAATTATGTTTTCAACAAAATTCAAAGCTTAAATCAAACTGGTGAACTAACAATAAAATAGACAAAACATAATTGAAATATACAAAGTAACATTGAAGAAATGTCTGTTTCCATTTATGTAATCTATTTTATCAATGTCTTTTTGAATGACGATTACAAGATTAGAATATTGATACAATATTGAGATGCATAAGTTTTAGAAAAGACGACACACATTTCTTGGAAATCACTCACAGCAATATAAATACATAACGAAGGAGTGAGTGTGTAAGAATGTATAATCTGTGTTTTCGACATTCTTCACATTATTGGAACAGTTTATATTTTATTTAATTCAGTACACTTATCTATTTTCAACAAACTTGTCGTTCAACTCGAATCTCCATTCTCGGTCACTTACCTTTCATTTTGGTTATTGATTAGCCATATTATACATTTTACTTTTGTAATTGTTTTTTATTCTTTTATTATAAATAATAAAAAAAATTATTATATACATAATACATTTTTTCATTAAATTTCTTTCTCCCATTTTTTGTTATCAAAGAAAATATTGACCAAAATATATAAAAGTGCCAGATATATAATATGAGAAGTGAATAATCAAAATTCATGTTTATAAGGGGAAGGACATTATGAATAATTTCATACGATATGCTTATTATGTAATATTTGAATATCTTTTCAGGGAGAATGTTTTTACATGTGTAAGATTTGATTTATGAGATCAATTTTTAAGTTTAAAAATAAAATATAAAGATATTGAATTTAAGAAATATATATGTATTGTATACTATTTTTTAATAATAATACAAAACATTCGTCATTTTCAGTTAACGGCTAATTGCATAAAGTAAACTTACCAAATTTAATAAGTAAAATGAAATTACACATATTAACTTTCTGGAAACGATTTTACTATTCATTTAATTGAATAATTTTCAACTTCATTATGGAGTTGGACGTAGTTTTGTTGGGTGTATGAAAACTAACAATTGAAACAATTAATTATGTATCTTAGAATTGATTCAATTATTAAGACTCGTTATCCTTTGCAGGCAGTGAAGCATCATCAACGGGAACAAGCATAACTACGAGAGGCACAGCTAATCGACGAGCTAATCAGCAACGTCAACCTCAACAGCAACAACAACAACAAAATCAGCAACAGCGATCAACAGCAGGGACATTATCTTCTGGAACAAATATCAACGCACGTAAGTCGCATGAAACTGGGACCAGAACCGGCTCGAACCAAGACCTGTGCGACAATTCCAACGATTCCGGTCTCGGCTTCGAAGATCGTCAGCACTTAAATAAAAGTGGCGTAAGTCGCGTACTGACATCTTTAATTGTTAGTTAATCAATCGAACATTTATTTTATTCAACATAAGATTTCATAAAATAACATAAACAATTAGAAAAATAGTTTGCATAATTTTGCATTTGTACTGTTTAGCATTTTTATAGTATAGAAATAAAAGAGTCAATATTTAAATTAAATTAAAAATTGTTCACAATAAAAATAGATAATACAAGGAAATAAAGCAATCGTTAATAACTACTTTGCGCGAAAAATGTAACAAACCTCTATAAACATTCATTTACTTTTTAATTTTAACCAAACCAATTTTATTAATATGGAAAATAAATCCTAAAGATAAATTTAGATCCTGTAATTAACTAAACCAAACGTAAAATTAAAAACATATTAAAGTAGTTTTATAATATAATTTTTTACTAAAGTAATTTTCAACGTAAAATCAGGGTAAAAATCAAGTTGTTTAATGTTCAATTATTGTAACTCATTCGTTGTTGTTTTTATACCCAAAAAAAAAGCTCAGACGACTATCGATCGTTGGCGCAATATAAATGAAGATATCGCAGAACAGAATGGCATTACAGGTCACTTCAACCTGATTTTGTGAAAACGTCTCTTATTGTCAGCACATATACTATAACATTAACAAAAAGTAAATGATCAAAAGTAACGTTTGTTTTTTCATTGAATTGTGATCTTATTTTATAGCTTAAGGTGAAATATCAATGGCGAATCAACTTCGAAATGACATAACATCTTTTCAGTTATTTGTTATTAAAATTATGTTGTATTTCTTGAGAATATGGGGAATTAATAAAATCGGGCTCTTTTAGCGTATTTAAAATTGAATTCTTTAATTTTTTATCACTTTTTCATGCTTCAAAAGTGCTTCTGTGTCGAGAATTTTGCGAACTCGTATTTCGTATTCAACTGAACTTTGTCAGAAATGAAATGTTTCGTAGTTCAAAGATTTCTAATCGTATAATCACTTTTTAGCAACAAAAAAAAACAAACAAATTTGTTATTCAATATAGAACAAGCTAAAAGAGCCCGAAATTACAATATTTCACTGAAATTTCTAATATTAACGTAAAATAATTTATATTGTCACTGTCGATAAAGTAGATCAAACATTTTACCTTAATGCACAGTTTCCGCATTGTCAATAACATTTTCAACCACGTCACAATATGAATAACTTCTGAATAGATACAATAATATATGTACAACAATAATGATGATAATGGACATGACCATCGCAACTACAATAATTTATCGTGCGATGATACTTCGCTATGAAATTTATATATGATGACAAATTACACAATACATACTTACAATTAAGTTACGTCAATCGAACTTTATCTTCACTTTGACTATACATTTTTATTCTCATTCGTGTAACCACAAATGACACCTAAAATGCAACTAAACAACTTGAATTTCTTTAATTCTAACAAATATGCTCGAAGAAACAACAATAACTGATCTGAGAAAATATATACAGTTTGTTTACGATAAATATTAATTTTGTAACAGTGAACATGTTCTTTTTAGCAACTTTCATGAAAAATTAAATTTGTGTGCTTTTATCGTCTTCCAATCTGGCTGTTTGTATTTCTATTAATTGAACGACGCTAACGACAAGCAGTTATATAATTATTACGAATATTATTCTGAAACTTTATCTTAATGGTAACATAAATACAACAATTCTAATCTATATAAAATATTTTAATGTTTAAGTAGGCAGAAGTACTTGATATGATTTTATCAGAACATTTATCCGACAACTTGTGCACATTTTCATTTAACAAACTTTGTCATTTACGTACCTGTTGATAAATTTTCTTTTTACATTACTCTTATTTAAAATATTTGTGTGTGTTTATCACTTTTCTTTAACATTATCTTTTAAATACTCGAAAATATATTAGTTAACTTTCATTAAATTCTATTTTTTTAACTTTTTTAACGATATATATTCAATATATATTTAAAAAATATAATCCAGTTAAACATAATCTATTGTCTAAATTGATTTATTTAATTGTACACTACTTATTAGCCTCGTATTTTTATATAATTCTGTCGTATCAAGTTATGTGACCGCATTATAATTCTTATCAGCTGTTATTCTAGAGTATAGAATTAAGACCCCAGTTATGCCGCTAACTGCGATCATACATTGAAACATACGACATTAAATAACGTCATGTGTCGTCTTATAAAACATGATACCTGTTCTGGCCATATTGCAAATTAATTTCTTCTTTTTATCATACATTATATGTACTGATAATGATTTCTTTTAAAGCAGTAAATTTATGTTTAAAAAGTATGATTGTGTATATTTAATTCAATACAAAATAAACTGAAAATGAGATATTTAATATTAAGAAAAGAAAATAAATGTTTGTGATAATGATAGCTTTTTCATTATCTCGTATTATCACGAAGTATGGCTTATCAGATGTATACCAACAAGGACTAAACTTTCTCAAAAATGCTTTTTTGACAAACAAAAATCTTATGATGCTATTGTAATCACATATTTACAGCAAGTTATCACAAAGAGTTTACGTTTAATTGTGCTTGCTGTGACAATTTTTATCGCGATTTTTGTTAGTACGGCAAAATATCGCAAAGATAAAATGATAAGACATTAAGAACTATTTATTGTAAATATATTCAAATGTTTTACATGACGAAAGGCTTGATATTATTGTATTCTACAAACACACGTATCGCTGTAAATTTTTTTTTAATAATACATTACTTATTCGAATTATAATATAGTAATCAATTTCCGCGAACTTTAAACGAAAGTAAAATACTTACAAAAAAAATTGTAACAAATTTATTTAATTAATAAAAAAAATAATTGCAAGTTAATTTGAATGCAGCTGTTCGTGCGAGAAGGTTGGAAAAATCCTGTTGGCAAAGAAATATTAAAGAGGCGAAAAATGGACATTAAAATTGAATCCGAAGACGCAAACTTTGCCTTCTCTGAAGTAGTGGGACATCGCGGATGCGAAAACAAGCAGTCATCAAAGAGCACAACGAATGGCATTTCTACAGCGATATCGCGAAACACAAATAACAGCGGGGCGGTTGGCAAAGTGGTCGGTGTCACGAGGCCACGACCCGCTATGGGGGTGCTCGCTAAAAGACCCCCGCCAGCTCATCAGGGCCCAGTCACACTTACCTCACAACTTCGTAAGTATTGTATTGTACATATTTGTTTGTTTTTTTCAACATTCAAAATCTAACAAATTACTACATTTGAGAACGCAAATATTATCTTACTGTTGTAAATGTCAATTTTCTAATAGATATTTCGTTGCGGGGATTGGCTAAACGAGCGAAGCGAGCCGAACAATATTTTTCTTGATACCTACCGTAAAAGTACTGCTTTTCATGGCAAAAAGCGGCCGTGAAAAGTGAAGCTTTTACGGCTGATTTTTGCCTTGAAAAGTAGTAATTTTACGGTAGGTATCAAGAAAAAATATATACACTGAGACTTTGTAGCAACTATACACGGAAGAAAATAACTGATTAAAAATTACTAAGACTCTGGTTAAATCTGTGACGGTAATGTTGTTTTCGTGATTTTGAATAAAATTTGCCAAATGTTGATGCATTTTTACTAAAATTGTCGCAATTTTACAAATATTTGATGCATTTTTACTAAGTCTCACTGTAAATATTATGTGAAAGAATATTTGAAAGACAGTCGGGCGAATGGCCGCGAGGTTAAAGTACGACGGCTTATTAAGAGACAGTGCAGGTACCGAGTTCAAAACTCAGAGAGGGAGTTTTTTTATAACATTAAAATTATTTTACTAATTCAAAAAGTAAAATTTGCTCAATGCATTTACTGTCATCACAAGTTTACTCGGATACATAGTAATTTTTAATCAGTTATTTTCTTCCGTGTATGAAGTTTGCTTATTCAAAGTGATTATTCATATCCATATTAAAATTGTTATTATAGATTCAATGTTTTTTACGATGATGCATATTCGCAATTAATTCCAATTCGTAAATGGAATTAAATTAGTCACCTAAAATTAATGTATATGCGATTTTGAATATGTAGTAATTGATAATAATTTACATATGACGGTGCAAATTTCATTTAGTTTCACTACTTAAATATAAATCAAGTTTAGATGATGCAGAGCCAGTAATAAGTATCCACATTTTTTTCTATATAATTTTTCTTAAAATATTTATGTTTTATTTTTAATGTTGAGTGTTTATTATATAATTTGTCTCTTAAATTTTTGTAACATTTTTTATATTTTTAAACTTATTTTCAAATTTTGTATATTATTGGTACATTTTAAATACTTAAAAAACGTAGTTTTGAAATAAACTGTTAACAATTCTTTTAAATAGTCCAATTTTACCAAAAATAATCAGTTAAAAAGAAACACACAAATTAGATAATTTAGGTAAAAATATTACGCTGACTAATGACAGTTCAATGTGGCCATTAAAAATAAACAAGCGTAATAATTATACTCTTTAATTTTAATGATTTTCTTAAATAAAGGTGTGTCGTATTGCTTCTTAGTACAATCAATTTGATTTGTTTTATAATTTCATTCAACTGTATACACAAAATATGCACAAATAGTTTTATGATTGCCCAATAATATAGTAGCTTTAATAATAATTATATGTACCAGTGCTTTTCCATAGTTTCTTTCTTCTGCTGTTCTAAAATATCGAATATACCGGGGTAGTATATATTAAATAAATAAAGTAGTTATATCACCTTCAAAATAAACAGATACAATGCAAAGACTGAAATTTAATTATAAATACTGTCAAATTCAATCAAATGTCATTTCTAGTATTGATAACAGTTAAAATAAAATAACTTTACATTAAGATAGATATATTTATCTAATTAATTTTATACTTATTATCAAAATCAAAAAATAATATTCCATTTTAAAATTAAAATTATACTTTTAAATGATATCGAAACATTCATTCTGTTTTAAAGCTACTATCTAATAATTTCAAAACTACATATAACAATATTATAAATGAAGTAATAGGCAGCAAATTTGTATGGAAATATTGTATATGCATATTAAAACGTGTAAATAACTTTTTTTAGATAATATACATACATATTATATTATTAGCTTTTTAACTAATGACAATGGAAAATCCGCTCGTAAGACGTACATTACGACGTTTTCCTAATCCACAAAAAGGTAAGTATCACTGTGTACAAAATTCACAATAAAACTTGAAAATATAATTTTTTTTTATTTTCCAGTCAACTTTAGCTACTGTTGAATGAATCTACATTTAGCAAGTTTTATCTACAGAATTTGAACAAAAAGTAAATTTTTGGTATAATGATTGTACCAAACATTCAATCTGTTTGTAAAGTTCTAAAGAACAAGTATTAATAATTTAAATTCATCAATTACAGATCATCTGTCAAGAGACGGCAAAATACAACTACAAATCATCTGTCAACCTGAGCAACAACACAGAGCACGATATCAAACGGAAGGTTCGCGTGGCGCTGTGAAGGATCGTACGGGCAATGGATTTCCCATTGTACGACTTGTCGGTTACGATAAGCCAGCAACCTTGCAGGTATTTATTGGAACTGACGTTGGACGTGTGATGCCACACATGTTTTATCAAGCGTGTCGTGTAAGTGGAAAAAATTCGACACCCTGTATCGAGCGCAAAATCGATGGCACTATTGTGATTGAAGTCGACATGGATCCATCCAAAGACATGGTTGTTACCTGCGATTGCGTTGGCATCCTCAAAGAACGAAACGTTGATGTGGAGCATCGCTTTCCCCAGGAAGCCGGCATCCTTCAAGGTGGTCGTAGTAAAAAAAAATCCACCAGGTGTCGTATGGTCTTTCGCACGAGCGTTACGCATCAAGACGGCACCACGGAGACCCTGCAAATTTGTTCGCAGCCAATCGTCTGCAGTAAGTCGACAACAGTCAAATTCAACATCTTATAATGCATTCTACTCCTTCATCTCGCAACTTCGTTCTTGTTGTTTATCTTTTTTCCCCTACTTTTCTTATTTCTTCTTGTTTTTCTTTTACCCTCACCTCACGTGACTCGTAATGTATGTTTATTGATCCTGCTTAAATACTCGGGTAAACTTTTTGCTCCACTGAGAACATAACTCACACACTGTGATGTTCGAAGGTTTTTTGCCTGCATTCCTATTGATGGATAATAAATGATGAGTAGTGGAAACCAATATCAAGTGTAATGTCGTTAAACAAATTGTGAGAAAGAAATTTGTGGGAGGAAAAAAACAGATATGGTTAAGTGCCGCTTTTTTAATGCTCAGAACCGATAATCATTTAGTAGATGATGCATGCGGGAATTAATATTAAATAGTTTATTGGGTGGTAAGCAGTGGTTTCAAATGGTAAAAATTAATTCATGCAATATCTTTTTAAATAATGTGTTATGCAACTAATAACGAAAGCTGATGATTACAGACATAATTTCGCACAATTTTGCAATTGTGCAATCGTCACTTTTGTACATATTGCAAATTATTTATTTATTTATTTTTTTAAGTACATAGAAAGTGGTTTTTTAATACTCATAGTTTTTCACAAAATGAGTTGCTGACTGCAGTTTTGTGCTTATTACAATACAGTATTGCAATTGCTTAACTGTACGAAGAATTATGCTGTTTTATACTATTTTCTATGTACTTATTACAACAAGACTTTTTTCCAGTTAGACAATTTTTGTTAATAGTATATTTCTCAACTAGTGAGTTCAGGAGATACTTTTCTCATGAGTGAGAAGGATGGCAGCACGAGCGAAGCGAGTGTTGCCATTCGAACGAGAGAGAAAAGAATCGACTGAACTCACAAATTGAGGATATTACTTTTCCTTACGAGAGTGGGAAAAGTAACTACTTTTCCCATAGAGTAAGGAAAATAATATTAAATTGAAAACTGAGATTAGGCATTAGAGTACGTATAAAAAAAAAAATTTTAAAATAACGTAAAAGTTGATAGATGGTTGAAAAAAATAAAGCAGATGAGCTTAAATATTGTTCCTTTTTAATATTATTCATTTTTAATATTGTTCGTTTTTAATATTCCAAACGGATCTATTATACCACTGATAATAATGAGAAGTTTAATTATGTGTTTTTTTTCAAGCGGTTTTTTTCAATATTACTTTTTGTTGTATTTAAATTGTGTGATTCTAATACCAACAAATGTTTATTTAACAAATATTTTGCATTTACTTGAGATAATCGGTGAAATTAGACGTGACAAAACTGTATTGAGTATTTATTTCATGATAAAAGGGAAGAGAGAAAGAGAAAAAAGGAATAAAAGAATTACATCAAAATGTATAGTTTTTAACAGATTTGGTATAGAAATATGCAATGTGAATTTAGACATTCATTAATTATTGTTAAATATATATATTATGTTAATAAAATGTATAAATAATTTTTATTTTTTGTTTATAGATTGTTTTGCTTGATTTGAAATTAAAGTATGAAACTATTATTTATTAATTATTAAAATAATGAAAAAATGTAAAATATCAAAACAACTAAGCAATTTTTGCAACATTTTTCAAAAGCCAAAAGCAATTGTTTGGTAGACCTGATTTTTTAAATAAGATTTAACGTTTTCATTTTATTTATTACAGTAGGACTTACTTAACTTCCACACATCATTCTCTTTCCAACAAATGGTTTTCTTATGACGATATAAGAGTGAGAGATTTGGAAATTGTGTAGGTTCTACTGTAATAAGGTATTGTATTATAGCACTAAGTAATTAAAAGGAACTTTATATTACTATGTATTCTAAAATCAATATTTATATAAATATTATTCGTACATTTTTTACTATGTACGCTTTGTATTTTTTAAAATTAATAAATCTTTATTTATTTCAAATACATTTTATAATTCAGTATAGTAATATATTCTACTTATTGCATAGCAGACATTATATTTAAAATGAACAATTATCATATTAATTCATTATAATTTGCATTAATCCTTCATATGAGTAATATTAGCTACAAAATATCGTATTATTACAAATAGGAACATTAAAATGTAATGAACATTATATCATATAATAAAATAACATAGTAACAAGTATGTATATAATTATATCATGCATATATATATATGACATAATCAGTATAGAACAATCACTTGTATTTATTAAAGACTGACTATTTATACCACATAAGTCCATTCTTTATTCGAAAAAGTGATTGTTTTTACCGAATACGCCAATAGTTTATGTACGTATAATATATATACATATATACTTAGGGTACAAAGGTTGCGCATGTTACCAATTGTAAGAGGATAAATATAAGATAAAAACAGCATTTACTACACCGTGTTCATTGACATTGGAATGATCATAATTAAATGTTACTTTATACAAAAAATGAAATCTTTCGCTCTTTGTTTATAAATTCTTTAAATTTATTGTATAAACTCAATGTAGCTATTAACATTTTTCAACTGATTCAATTACAACTCAATAAACATACATAATTAAATAAACAATTGTCGCATAATATTAGCATTTTTTCTATAACTAATAAAACTATGAACATCTTTCAGCTCAACCGCCAGGAGTTCCGGAAATTTGCAAAAGATCGCTCACATCTTGTCCATGCACGGGCGGTAAAGAGCTTATGATTTTTGGTAAAAACTTTCTTAAAGATACTCAAATACTTTTTCAACTGGACACAGACTCTATGCCAGGAAAGATGGAACCGCCGTGGGAGTGCTCGGTCGTTCCTGACAAGGAATTTTTGCAGCAAATTCATTTGTCGTGTATCATCCCGCCATATAGACGACAAGATCTCGCACCCACGGAGACCATCACGGTTAAAATGTACGCCATATCGTCGGGAAAAACAAGTGAACCTCATACGTTCACTTATACTCCTGCACCAAAGACATCTGAAAGTATCACGAAAAATGAAACAACAGCAGTTGCTCCACTGGCCGCTGCAATCACGGAATCGGCTTTACCCAATTCTCCAACAGTGCCACTTGTTACTACTGTATCACCAAATAGTACGTTTACATCATTTTCATTTACAAAAAAATTAATATTGTCTGTTATTTATTGCTTTGAATCTATGTATATTATTAATACTAATCATGTTACCCTATTGAATGATATTTCTTATATTCATTTACTTTAAAATCATATTACGTTATTCTTTATTAAATGATAATTTTTATCAAATATGCCATATGCGAAACTAAATTTGAACTAAATATTCATCTTAATAACTTTTCTCGTTAATTAATCTTGTAAGTATTATCAAATTTATTACTGCAATAAAAAATTAGTCAAAATTATAACTACCAATTAATACTTGAGATACCTAATTATAGTAATGAAGTTAAATGTTATTTTTCTTTTAAATTTTATTAGTTCTACAGGTATCCCTCGTACAAGAAAAACTGAAGGTGGAAAAATCCGTAACCTCGATAATCTAAGAAATTTGGCGAAAACATTTCTATAGGTTAAATCGGTGTTTTTCATTTGCGCGAATGGAAAATAATCAGTTGCGCGAATAGAAATTACCCTGTAAACATATATTGCTCAATAAATTCTCAAAGCTGCGTCCCAAGAATTGCCCAATTTTCACCCAATTTTTGAATTCTTTAAATGGTCAATTATTTCCTAATATGTATGTAAAATGTATTATTATATTTTTGTACAAAAATTACTTTATTTTCTATAATTTTTATGTTAGACGAAAAATGAACTTCTAATTTTTATTACAAATAACATTTTTGCATTCAAATTTTAATTAATATAAAGAACGGTTATGTTACTTTTCTAATTTCAAAATGACATTTATGTATAAACGGAAACTAATAGTTTGACGACATACAATTTTATATAATTTTAAAGATGGTTTATTTTTTAATTTAATAAATTTAACTAATTTATAGACAATTATGCATACTGGAAAACAATCATTCATTTCTAACATTCAAAAATTGAGTGGAAATTGGGCAATTTTTGAGACGCTTTGATGCTTGTCACGATCTGGATGTGTTTACAGGGTAATCATTTGCGCGAATAGGAAAATAAAGAATTTATTATTTTAAATAATAAAAATAACAAATAAAAAACTTAATGGAAGAAAACAAAATAATAATTATCTGTAAACACCGTTTATGAAAGAATGAATTATATAGAGCAAAAAATAACGAGGAAAAGTACACTGAGAAAAAAAATATATCAAAAATTGCTAGACTCTGTAACAATGTCAGGACAAAACAAAATATTATCAAAAAGTTACTAAACTTTTACGTAATAATTGCTGTGTTTTCAAGAAAATTTAAGAAAATTTTATCAAATATTATTGAAAATACAATTATTAATGCTAAAAAGTCTAGTAATTTTTTAATATTATTTTGTTTTGTCCTGACATTGCTACAGAGTCTAGTAATTTTTGATATATTTTTCTCTTAGAGTATAGAACATGCCGTCGCTTAAAATAATTTTGCCATGTTTAACGAAATATTGCAAATTATTATTATTAAAATAACAATATCGTTAAAACCAAAGTTACTAATTTTTGTTAGTATATATATCCATGGATTTTAGTTATTGTAAATATTCTTCTCGAGTCTTCGAAAGATTTGGAAGTTTCCCGCGGCATTTGCTATATATTGTTTGACATACACTACAAATCATATCGTATGTCAATGATTGTGGCCCGAAATCCATTAAACTACTCCTTATTA
Source organism: Gryon sp. ZL-2020 (assembly GCA_022817425.1). Taxonomy (NCBI): domain Eukaryota; kingdom Metazoa; phylum Arthropoda; class Insecta; order Hymenoptera; family Scelionidae; genus Gryon; species Gryon sp. ZL-2020. Next base: position 20,074 of record JABFPJ010002115.1, read on the forward strand.
TCTTAGCTGGCATCAAGCCTAAGTCTTCTGTCGCTTTTCATAAGATAAACAAACTACCCATTTTTCGATTTCAGACGCTGTATATTTGATTTGTCACAGTTATGATCGTTCAAGGTCGAAATTATTACAGCATAATTGAAAATTGAAAGATGAAAATTGTCGAAGTTTTATTTCAAATGGTGAAGCATTTATAATTTGCACATTTGACGTATTTCCATTCGCGCAAATGATACATCGAACATTTTCCCTTTCGAGCAAATGAATTACCTATTTAATTTTTCAAAATAATTAATTTTAAATTTGCACTTTTACATCGATATTATACATTATGTTCCATCGGTTAGAGTAGCGCCGCCAATGTCAACATGCGTCAATGTCGTTATAAAATAACGTTGATACATTTTAATATTAGCGGAGCTACTATAGCCAATGTAACGATATAAGTAAAAATACACATTCAAAATTAATTATCTCCAAAACTATATAGGTAGCAAATGCTGATACAAATCATGTATACATATTTAACCTATAAAAGTAGGTTTTTGCCAAATTTCATGCAAATCTTAGATTATCGAGATTTTTTTTTTCTTCTTTGTTGCGTTTTTTAAGCCTGTTGCTACCTTTAAAAAACGAATCTGAATCAAAAACGAAAATAAATCAAATTTATTCACAACTTTTCCACCTTTTTTTCTTCTGGTGTTGCTTTGGGGCTGGGTAGCAATAGGCATCGAGCTTTTCGTTTATATGCCTTAACCGTACTAAACTTATAATTTCAATAACTTTCTTTACTTATACACATTACAATTTATAATATTCAATAGTATATCAATTCTTCACTGCACTATCAATGTTATTCATATAGAAGGATCATCACACTAAACAAAAAAATAATAATCAGATATTTCGTTAAATTTTCATTCGAATGTATTTAAATTTATGCAATCCCTGGCGTCGAAGTTTGCACCATAATTACACTAAAAATTTTTGAAGTGTAAAAGGAGTGTAAAAAAAGTGTAACAGTAGCGTAAAAGCAGTGTAAAAATGGTGCAACGGCGGAACGATTTACACCATGCTTAATTGAAACCTTCAGTACACTTTATTTACACTTTTCGTACACCATCGATAC
>JABFPJ010002116.1:0-21198 GCA_022817425.1 Gryon sp. ZL-2020
TAAATATATATATATATATATATATATATATATATATATATATATATATATATATAATATTCATAAATATACAAATATATATAAATATTTATATAAATAAAATATAAATATAATATAAAACATAAATTGTGTATATATGTCATATATAAATCCGGTATGTCAGTTACAAGACTATGTAATCAGATTTGTAATCAATCATGGCTAAAAATGGTTCCAATAAGGCAATTACTATTTCCGAATTGGTGAAAAGTCGAATCATTTTTTTTGCAATTAGATTACAATTTTCAATTTTAAAGAATATGAATTCTGTATAGGATATTTTTTTATTATATTTTTTCATTATTTATGTAATAAACTATAAATATTATTAAAATTATGTAATTCTTTATTTGATTGAAATAAATTTATTTTAATTAAATTAAAACTAATAAAATTATCAATTATCATTTACAAATTAAATAATAAATTTTATGCAAAATTTTGTAAATTTTTACACATAATTCACTTTCTGCAATTATTTATCCAAAAAAACAATATACCATCTTATGAAATTGATTCTTTATTAAAAATAACTAACAAATAAAAAAAGTATACCCATTATTCATTATTATAATAATTACAATGAAAAAAAAAAAATGAATTATAATTACACGTTATTTTCTTTGAACGACTGTCATTATCATGATAATGCAAGTTATAATTTTTCCGTTTTTCAAACGGTCGTTTCTGGTGGATCGAGTGGGGATGAAAAGTTGGGGCCGAATTGTGATTCGCTGTCGGGAAAATGCGCCAAAGTAGGAATGATTTATTTTTCAGCACGATAAATATACGAACATACGACGACGACATTCGATGGAATTAAGCCCCGAGACTTCTCCATCTCTCTGTTTCGTGATAGGGCTGGCCCTGCGCGCCAGAAAAACACATGTTTATAGGAACGTAAGGAAAGGAAGTAGGTGTGTTGCTAGGATATACTCGTTGCTTTTGTATTCCCAAAATGTCTACTACTCATTTTTCTATTGCGCTAGTTTTTTTTTTATTTTTTTTTTATTTTGCTCTCCTGCGCTATTTTCATTCACGCACGGCCAATCTAGGGGCGTAACTAGAAACGACCAGGAAGAAGGGAAGGAAAATTATAATTTCACGTCAAATTGCAGCGGTTTAATGTATAATCCTTTCCCTCTTATTCAATTTACTTGCTTCATTTGAAATAAAGTATTTATAAATAATATTAAATTTATTTAGTTTTATTATTAATTAATGGGATTTTGTTAATAATTAAAGTAGTGCAAAAGTTCAAGGTCACGCAGGTAAAAATTTTGGACTTAAAAGAATCAAATTAGATTCATTTTTTTATAAATAATACAAATTTTACAAATAATAATTACTATTTGTAAATAAAGAGAAAAGAACAAATCAAGTTTGCTTACCTGAATTTTAAGAGTTTAGATGACCATAAATATAAACATTTTTGTTAATAAATATTAATAAGCAATTCATTAGATTAAATTAAATTGAAAAATTAAAAAATAAAAATATGCCGAAAATGTGTTGAAATTTATAAATGATTCACGAATTTTGCTTCAAGCCAATATATATATTTATACTAGCTGAAGCCCCGGCTTCGCCCGGGTGAAACCCTGTCATCCCAAACTTCCTGAAAATTTTCTGACAATCCCCTGAAAACCCCCTGACAAACCACTGACAACCTCCCGACAACCCCCTGACAATCCCCTGATAACCCCCAGACAATCCCCTGATAACCCCCTGACAATCCCCTGATAACAACCTGACAACCGCCTAAGGGGAGGGGGTACAAAATCGAAAAAAAAATTTTTTTCAAAAACTACTTCATATATCGCAATTTTATACAGCCTACGGCACTTTAGAGGATTTCAGCTAGTTGCTCTCAAAATTTGAGCAAAATCGGTTCGGTAGATTTTGCGTGATTGACATACAAACAAACAAACATATTTTCAATTTTATATATTAGTATGGATATGGATATATATAACTTTTTTCCGCTATAATATATTTAAAAATATATTTTAAATATATATTAAATATATTACTAATTTAATATATAATATATTTATAACTTTTAATAATAAATTACAATTTTCTTCTTACGGAGACTCCTTTAAATAGGCATAATATAAATTACTGCAGGAATGAAGAGCAAAGAAGAGACCGTCAAAAAAATGGAAATAATGAAACATAACACGCGGTGGATCATCGTCACCTTACATGTTTGGGCTAATCCGTGTAACAGTTATAGATTAGCAGACTCAGATGGAAAGTCATATGTATAAATATATATCGTTTTGACTGCGCGTTAAAAGATTCAAGAGTGTCTTAACATATACAATTAAATAATTGATAAATACAAATTGAAATATAAATCTTATTGTAATAAACATTAATAATAAATTATTTTTTACAATGAGAAAAATAGTGCTTTCAATTGTATTTTATGTGTTAAATATCTCATATCTTCATCATAATAGTAAATGATAAAAGTAATAAAAATTATTATAAATTTAAAGAATAAAGAATTGAAATGAAAGAATTGAAAAATGAAAAATAGATTCAAAAATTAAATAATAATTTTAAATTAGTGAAAATAGATTATGATTTTCCAGGATTTTAATTAATTTAATTTAATTAATTAAGTTTTTGAATAAATTAATAAAATTATTAAATAAAGTTTAAAAAATGATAATTAAATAATTTTATTATAACTTGGACAATGTTTTTACATTTTTTATATTTTATTATTATATTGCATTAATTAATGATTAATAATCATAATTTATTATAATAATATCATCATTGATCATTTAAATTTAACTAACTACTACAATAAATATATACTTTAAACAATAATACACAATACAAAATAAGTTAAATTACTAATAATGATTTTCAGTGATTGCTTTATAAGTAACAATATTAATCTCAATGATTAATGATCTTTAATTACACAATGATGAATGTTCCTGTTTACAACAAACATCAATCCATTTGTCATGAATCATCAGTGTTTTTAATTTTCCTCGATTTTCAGTTCAATTTGCTTCCCCGGAAAAACCGTTATCAGCCATATTATATTGGTTTTTGGGGGACTACACGTACAGCAGATAAACACATTGATGTAACTGTGTGTGTGCACAGTCAAACACACACATACACACAGACACGTTTGTATAAGCTGTCACGCATAAGATTCGTTATGTTGCAGCTGCTTTTGCAAGCGTGCTGGATAGCCGCTAATCGTCTTTATCGTACAAAGTCGATGGAGCCGTACAAAAGGTGGCGCTGCGTATATTTGCTCAACGAGCCTTCTTAATGTTATTTTTCTTTCGACGCCCTTATTTAAACTAAGAATACAAACTTTTTCACCAATTTTTCATCATTATTTGACGTCAAACGAATTCAATTGTGAGTCAGAAAATGATTCAGAGTATGAATAACTAATTTGTTATTTTTTTTAATAAATAAACTTACATTTCAATGATTTGGAATAAGAAGGTAAACAATGATTTGAAAACGCTTTTTTTGTACTTGGTGCGAGATTCTACCCGACTTAATATAATATTTTCTTGAATAAAAAAGAAAATTGAAAATAAATGAAAAATTGATTCATTCATTTAACCGATTTTTTAGTCGAATTCACGGGAGAAAAATTAGTTAATCAATTTAGTTAATTAATTTAGTTATCTTAACAAAATTTGATATTAAAATAATCTTTTGTTACAAAGTTAGAAGTATATTGTTAAGCCAATATTAAATTAACTTGATTCGGATGTGACTCTATTTTGGAAACGTATTTAGCATAAACTGTATGACATATATAATAAAAGACACTCTAAAATTGTTCAAAACATAACCTCAAAAATTTTTATGAAAAATGATGCCAAATTGTAACCAACATTACGAAAATTCGTTTATCTAAAAGAAAGATGTACTTTTTAATTTCGCCTTTAATTTTAGTACAATCACATATATATAGATAAATCAATATCGTTTAAGGTTTGTTAGTTGGTGCAACTAAATTTTTTGTTTCCGTGTAAAAAATAATTTGAAAACGCTGACATAAAAAAAAAAAATAAAAAAAAAATAAATAGATGAAAAATCGGTTAACTCATTTAACCGATTTTTGAATCGATTTTGTAACCGATTTTTGAACTGATTTGTTCAGCGTATGAATTTAATCTCATTGAAAGTTGCATATCTTCGCATATAATATGCACGTAAGATGAAGCGCATGCACCTTATATGCAAAAATCGGGGAGGCCAGCACTTAACGCACGCCAGGCCGAATCAAGATGCGATCGAACGGGCGAGCGCGCTTTGCAGGGTAGTTTGGGTTTCGGGTGTAAAACAAGTGTACGAACGACAAAGACGCAACGATGCGCCGACAAATAAATAGGGGAAGAGATGCGGGGCCCCGGGGGGATACAGGGGGGTCACGAGGTTGGCGCGTGCCACATGCAACGATTCGTTCTTGCGGTATAAAACGAGAGATGCGCGCTTAGAAAGAGACAACAGCTGTCATGAAGAAAGAACGAGAGAAAGAGAGAGAGAGAGAGAGAGAGAGAAAGGGAGAAGAAAGACATGGGGAAGAGAAATGACCGATTGGTAAATTGGGCACCGAGACAGAGACGGAGTGATGTGCACGCGCGGATATGCACCGAGCATGCACCTTGATTGCGCCCAATTTTACACTTTTCTTGGGTATGTAATGAAAAGTGGAACAAAAAACAGCCGAATAATTGGATGCAAATGTGAGAAAAAAAATTAAAAAACAAAAATAATAAAAGTTAAGGTGAAAATAAACAGAAAGAAAATAAACAACAACAAAGGACATAAAAATAAATAGATGAAGATAAAATAGTAAATATAAACATAAACATAAACATAAAGTTGCCCTCTATTATGTAAATATAAACACGTAATGTATATATAAACATGCAAACAATGAAAGAAAATAAAAACATAAACAGAAATACAAAACGTAAACAAAAATATAAACAAATACAAAAAGAAGAAATTAAAAGAAAAATGTAAATAAAAACACTGTAATAATACCTTCAATAATGTAACTTTTAAATTAAAGTATAAATGTTAAGAAATATATTTATATTTCTGGAAATAAACATTGTAGAATTGAAAACTAACTGAACCTCTTCAAGCGTAACATTGCAAATGACGTACAATTCCTAACGAAGAATACATTTCACGGTCTTTTTTACTGCTTTCTCTCTTTTTCTATGTTTCGTTCCACCTTTGCCCATATGTTCCTCTCTTAACCACAAAATTCAGTTTTATAGTGCATCGCGTGGGCTTAGTAATTGTTGCCGTAACACGCGCCAATTCTTGCACAGTGTCGTGAGATTATTGAATATTACCAAAATTGTTTCTCTTTTTTACAGTACCCAAATACGTTTATGGGAAAAGTAAATTGCAACTTTGCACGCGAGTTTATTCACTACACATATATTGAATTAAAAAAGCGAGTTTTTACTGTAATTTGTTATATTTGTATTCAAATAAAAACAATCAAAAAACAAACAAATAATAAAAAACTTTATTAGTTCAAGTTAAATTTGGCTTTATTATTAGAATTAAATGAAAAATATAATACAACTGTAATACAATAATAATATTTAAAATAAAGTAAATTATTTTGCAAATTGTTTGAACCAAAAATTTAACCTAGAAACCTATAAAAAGTCTAACCTAGAAATGAGTTAAAAAAACGGATGATATGAAATGAATAATTTCAGAAAGCTTATTACGCGGCACAAAAAGTGGGACATAAATAATGAGAAATGATTGCGATAAATGATTTATGATTATCCCCGGTATGAATTGCCGACGCACAATGAGCTTAATGTACAGATACGTGAAGTACAAGAAATTTTAATGCGCTATTTGTGTGTTTGGACCCTCGTTTGAAAAGTTTCTTTCTTATTTCAATTGGGGGTACAAGTGCACGTACATGCGACATAAAAGGAGTAAGTACGCATGACTCTGTGCACTTGTATGAACTTTGTGTACATTAGCATAACAAGGGTGGCACAGGACCTTACATCATTTCGAATCGTCAGGTACGATCCCCCAAAACCGCAAACATGACTTACTTTGAAATCATTTTTAATCAACAATGTTGCGTAGTATTTTTTCTTAGAGATTATTCGCAAACTTAACCTCAAAATTAAGGAATAGACATTTTTTATTCAATCGGCATTATTTAATAATTTTATTTATAGTTTAATTTATTTTAATTATTAATATTTATTATTAATTCTATATTGTTAATAATAAATGAATATATAATTAAAAATATAAATATAAGCAAAATAAAGAAAAAAAATATAAACAACAACAAAGGACATCAACAAAAACAAATAATTGAAGACAAAGTAGTAAACATAAACATAAATATGTTCGCTTTTATGTAAATATAAACACGAAGTGTGTAAATAAACATGATTACATAACGAAAGAAAATAAAAAGAAAAATGAGAAATATAAACAAAAACAAATATAAGAATTAGAAACGAAAACAAACATAACAAATAAAAACAAAAATAAGGAATACAAACCAAAACAAAAATAAGAAATTAAAACATAAACATAAGAATGTCCTCTACTATGTAAATATAAACACGAAATTTGTAAATAAACCTAAACGCAAGCAAAAATAAATAAAAGATAATACGTTTTCAATTTATCAGTCACGATTTTTGGAAAATCATAAATATTTTAAGTCATTTCATTAATCAAGCTAAAAAATCTGTTTTTTTTTACAAAATATATACGTCCGAATTTAAAACTTGATGATATCAAAGATTTCAGTACTTAAGACTTTACTTAGTAAATGGCATCAGCGAATAAAGTAACATGTAGTTAATTGGTATTGCTTAAGAAAACAGATTGCAGCTGTGGAACAAACAAATTCTGAGTAACATTGGGCCATGCATGAGATCGAGCAGGTGCTACATTTTTCTCAGATCGGGCAATAAGAAAGCATCGATACAATGCAATGTTTGCCAATGTTACTAAATTGCAGAAGGAGAATCTAACCTTTTTTTGATTCTCCTCCTCCAATCCCTCTTTCTCTCTCAATCTTTCGTTATCTTTTTTTCTCATTTAAGCGATCTTCTTTTTCTTTTTGACGATCAATTTTGATGTGACATTGTGATTTATAACTGAAAGCACCGAGTTAAAATATTTCAAATCTTACCGTTTTTTCGTTCCACTTGCGACAGATGGTTCCACTACTAAAGCCGAACCAAGAAAGGTGTACCCTGAAATAAATTGCTTCGTTATTGTTGTGATCCTTTTTTTATAGCGTTTTTCTGTCGTTTTTTTCAAAATAACATTTTGATAAAAGCAATGCTTCATTATAAACTGTGTACCAAAAGCGCGAATCACCTGTTTTTTGGAGAACAAATTTGACCGGGTTTTCAAATTTCGACATTTTGAATAAGGATTTCAGAACCAAATTTGATATCTGCAGAACTTATGATTTCATTTTTTGACTTACAGTTTCAGCTTTTCGATATAATTTGCGCTTATGGTAAACATTCATCTTGAATTTTTACTGTTTTTAGTAGCATTATGGATTTGTCTGCAAAAATCCATCAAATTTTGTTGTGCAGTAAAAAGAAAAACGAATTAATTATATTTATATTACTTTCTTTATAAATTACTGTTTTTCACAGTAAAATTTGGTAAATTTTCGCCGATTGATCCATAATACCACTGAAAACAGTAATTTCTCAGCAACTATGGTTAGTGTATAAAAAATTTACTTTTGATATTTAAAATCGACTTTACTTAGTTCCTTAATTGAGGTTGATGGTGTAACAACCAATTAATTAAATTATTATTAAATACTAATCACGAAAAAAATCTCAAAATTTACAAATTTTACATAAATCATTTTCATGTTTTATTTTCATGACTTTTTATTATGAAAAACAATTCATTTTTCATTTCTTCGACTTCTTTTTTTAGGTTTTAACCCAAATTATTGTATTGAACTAAAAAATTAAATTAATCTTAGTTATTTATTTTTTAATACTTTTTCAAATTCTCAATTTAAAACAAGCATTTTCCTCAAAAAAACTAAAAATAAATAAAAAAAAAATAAAAATCGTTTTATTTATGAAAATTTGACCAGCGTCCCGATTATCATGCAAATGGTCTAGTTTTTTTTGTAATCAAAAGCCATAACGGTTAAAATGAGGCCGTAACGAATAGTGCAAAATTTTCCCATGGAAAAGTATATCTAGGCTGTACTAGTTGGAGCATTATATTTGGCAACCGGTCTTGAGACCGCTTCCTGGTGCGAAAACGCGCTTCTTTGCACGTGTTGTTGCGAGCGCGGCGCTAGCGTCGCGCTATCGCACATTCATCCGTATTCTAATCAGGATCAAGAGGTTATGTGAACGTATCTTGCGTTGAGATCTCGTGCTTCTAGAATTCGTCCAGCTCGATAAACGAGCCTGGCCCTTTCTTTCCATACAAACACACACGTAAGGATCAAGAAGAGAAAAAAAAGGAAGAAAAAAAAAGACAGGAGGAAAAAGAAAGAAAAGAAAAAGAGAAAAGGATAGAGAAAAAGAGAGAGAGAGAGAACACATGCACACAACCCGGAGCGACTAGTTATCTAAGTATATTTCCTTTCTATTCGTTTGCATTCTGCGCGCCAGGTGTCCTACTGGTTGTCTATGTGTGGAGTGTGTGTAAGTGCGTGTCTGTGTGTGCATTTACGCGGTGCGCTATTTTGGCTGAACTAGTTTTTCTATTAGCACACAATATCTCTCATCATTTTTCAAGCTCGCATTTTCCGTGCGCGAGACACCGTGAAAGCCGCCATCATAACAGACAATTTTCGTCTGCAATTTTGGAAGTGTAATTTTGAGGTTCAAAGGGTTCGAGAGTTTTTTTTTTCTAATCAACTTTTGGAGTTGATTACAAAAATACGTTTTAGATAATTTCGAAATTAGAAGCTAGAAATCGTTTTTATTGATGATAATATTATTTAATTAACAAACCTAAAAAATTTAACCTATAAAAATTAAAATACAAAGTTAACCTAAAATTAGTATTCTTTTTTATTTTTAAATAATATTTTATATTTAAGTTTCAGTCCAATGTTTAAATATTATAAACAAAAAAAAGTTTTTTAACAATTTTTGAAAATATAAAAGGAGAAAGTGCGAATTCTTTATCGCACTTTCGAAAGTGCGTTTTATTTTGGCGCGATAGGTGGCGCTTTTTAAAAAATTAAATATCGCTTTAAATATTCGTTTTTTATGATGTTGAAATTAACAATTTTTACAAAAATGCTTTATTTTCAATGTAGAATTATATTATTTAATTTAATTTTCATCAAATTTTTATTTTTAAATAATTAAAAGAAAATTGAAACTTTATAAAGAATTGATCATTTGATACATTTAAAAGTCAAACTATTTAAACTAAAAATGAGAATTTCATCGATTCATCCAATTTTGTGCGTCATCAACTTCTCGTTTGATGCAACTGATTATCCCGATTTGTCCTCATTATCCTTTTCATCCTGTAAAAATGTGTCCGATAAGACTGTCGGAGTTTCAAGTCCCCTTTCTTGAGAAAGTGCCACTGCCGGTCTCTCTCTCTTTGTCGTGATACGAATCGAATTAGAATCTCGTTGAAACCGATGAATGCAAGCGAACGAACGCCGAAACTTTGTTGTGAATTAGTTTTCGTTTGCGAAACCAGTTAGTTAGCTGCACTAGATTTTTGTGCACGACAAATTCTGCGCCTAGTGCGCTTTTTTATTATATCCACTCATGTAGATACGCAACCGGGAATAACATTATTGGACGGGTTGGTTGAACTTGCGAAACGCCTCTCTAAGTAGCCATCTCGATACGACCGCTACTTTTTCTTCCTATTCTCTTTTTTTATATTCATTTATTTCTGCTTCTTCTACTTTCTTCTAATTTTTCTAACGTCATTTTAGAAAAATTAAAAAAATTTTGTTTTTTTTTTCAATTTTGGTTTTTTAAATTTAATTTAAAACTTTGGGTTTTTACTATTTATTTTACTATTTTGGTTTTATAAATTTAATTTAGAATTTTGATTTTCAAAATTTAATTTACAATTGTAATGAATATTTTATTTTCAATGTTGAATTTTTAAATTTAATTTAAATCTTTGAATTTTACAATTTTATTTTGCTATTTTGATTTTTTTTAAATTTAAATTAAAATTTGATTTATTTAATTTAATGTACAATTTCGATTTTAAAAATTTAATTTAGAACTTGATTTTTAAAAATTTAATTTACAATTTCAATTTTTTAAAATTTAATTTACAATTTTGTTATTACACAAAAGTATCTTTGCATTTATTATAAAAAAATATTTTGTAAACAAAGTTCAAGAACCAAAATCCAACTATCCAACATTCAAAATTCAAATATTCAAACTAATTTTAAGGACTAATGTCATTTCTCCCGCCTCCATCGTGGCTTTTTATAGATTAACCTTGTATCTGAATTAGTTATGCGACGCTAACATCATCAATTATATCTCATTATACAGATCGCAACTTTTGAATGAACGTATTTGTCTTTGCGATATTTGTCATTACACACACACAGCCACGGGATTGATAAGAAGTCACGAACTTCGTCGCTGTATTTACTTAGTTCTCGATTTTCCATGCGTTGATAAGATGTTTGTTGCCTAACAAATTTGCCTAAGGTTTCTTAAAACATTGTAATTATTTGTTTCTTTAGTTTTGATTATTCAGTGTTGCTTATCTTAAGAATTTTGTTTGATTAAATATAATAAAGAAACAAAGAAAGAAGGAAAGAAAGAAAGAAAGAAAGAAAAGAAAAAAAAAGGATTTAGCTTGGAGTGAAAAACTTGCTGAGATTATTAATATAAATAATAAAGGTAACGGAAAATATCTTGGGGTTAGCCGCTATTCTAAGTGCCCCATCTACATTACAAAAAGGGTTCGCCGTCTATGAGGGTTTTAGAAGTAAAACATTTTTCTAAACTATATTACAATTTTTCTCAACGATATTACAAAGTTTTCATTCAGGAAACGAACTTTTTTTAAAAGAAAAAAAATCGACTTTTTTGTTTCTTTTTTATTATTAAAATTTACTAAAATGCAACATTTTTTATTTTGCAATATTATTATAAAATAATATAAAATATATACATTTAAGTATAATCTTTTTCTTTACGTTTTTATTACTTTTTAATTACTTTTTTATCATACTTTTTTTCTAATCTTTTTTTACTATTTTTGCAAACTTCAATAAATAATAATAAATTTCAAAAAAATTTTGTTTTTCATATTTTTTTCAGGAATATTACCAAAATAAAAATCTTACAAAATGACTTTCAAAAAATCTGCACAATACAAATTTTTTACATATTTTTTTTGATTTTATTGTGCTTTTTTAAGCTCGTTTTGAATGATTATTTAACATCAAATCCAACTATTAGATGCTTTTAAAAGTAGATCACCCGTTATATGTCTAAAATATATGGACGTCGTATGAGGCGCGCGATGTTAAGAAATGCAGAAACAGCAGTTGCTATGCTAAGCCGCGCGCTCCCTTCTCTACTAAGCAAGGGCGTATTAGTAGACGCACATGTGTATCGTGCGTATAGGTGCACATCGTCGTTCAAGCACCAATATGTACGTGCATATGTCTGCTATACGAACACGAACACATTCAGGTCACATTCTATGGACTAACATGAAGGATCTCTCCGTGCAAAGCTAGAGCAGAGAAAGAAAGAGAAAGAGAGAGAGAGAGAAAGAAAAAAAGCAAAAAAGAGAGTGAGAGAGAGAGAAAGAGAGATATTCCGACAGACGAAGATGAACGCAGCCAATTTATGTGTCCTGTACACTACTTCAACCTATTTGAAAGTGTCTTGAAGATACATGGACACTGTTATTAGAAATGCATACACGTTCAATGCTTATTTGCATCAAAGTATTTGGAAAATTGCGAAAAAGTTCCTTTTGGTCCTTTTCTGAGTTTGAGTTCATTTTTGAAATGTTAAACTGTTTTAGGAAAAAAAGCTTTCAAGTGAATTAACTCCTTTTAGAGCAGTTTAATTATAAAATGGATGATGAGAAGGTATAAAGACTGGGTCTAGTAAGGTCTATCTAAAGAACGAGAGTTAGGGACGAAAGAGTAGGTTAGCAGGAACGGCTGTAGTATGAGAAAGAGGAAGTGAGTTGAGAGTATGTTGGCAGAAGAAGGATGCCGAGTGGCTTTTATTGTGGGTCAGTATAGCTGCGGTACCTGGCCAAGCTGGATAAGTAAGCTTCAAGGTCCTCTTTGGTTTGGTCCCGAAGCTTTCTTTCTTTCTATTCTAACCAGGTAGATAGGTGAGATCCACCGAATAAGACATAGTTACTCGCCCATCTCTTCATTATGTGTTCGTTTAAGAAGTGTTATTATTGCAGCGACCAACTTATGGACCAATCAAACAAATGGGGTTCATTTAGAGAAGACGTGATTCAGTTAGAGGCTTTGTGAAGAGCATTTGAAAGCTTCGAAGTTTGTTTTTGCAATTAAAAACAGATGAAACAATGATTTGAAAACGCTTTTTTTGTACTTAGCTCGAGATTTTTCCCGACTTAATATTACATTTCTTGAATAAAAAAAAGAAACTTGAAAATAAATGAAAAATCGGTTAATTCGTTTAAACGATTTTACAAAATTTGATATTAAAATAATGTTTTGTTACAAAATTAAAAGTGAAGGATTTGAAAGCTTCGAAGTTTATTGTTTTTGTAATTAAATTTGTCTTTGCAAACAAATTTTTAAGGATAAAACAAATGCGTAAAAAATGCAAAAGTTAAATTTTAATGAAAAATAAAAGTTGTTAAGAAATTCGAATTTTTAAGTTAGGTTAAATTCACAATCTCCTTTTTAGTTACGTTTTGAGGTTAAGTTGTTTAATTGTATGAATTCAATTTAATGAGGAATTTAATTTTATTTGTATTTACTCTACTGTTTATTATTTTTAATCTTTTTATTTGATATATAAAATAATATAATTGTTCTTAATTCAAATGATTTTTAAGAGGTTATATCTAATACATTTTAGGTTCTTCTCCGGTGATAGAAACACAATATAAACAATGAAAATAAATTAAGATAAGTAATACGCAATTAAAAATTGATATTTATATTTGAAAAATAAAAAATGAAAATAAACTCTGTTATTTACCTTGTATTTTATAAAAGAAATCCTTGTAAATGTGTACTTTCCATTACTGATAGTGTTAAAAGGTTATGTTGACTTTTTGACTGAAACAGTTGGTACGATGGAATGCGTTTGCGCATGCGCGATATTTTTCTTTCTCACTTCAATTTCACGTGAAAAATCACTTATTTTGTATTTTATTTTATATACTCGTTTTTTGTTTTTTAAGGTTATTAATTAAATTCACATTTAATGTAAATACGATGACTAACCAAAACAAAAGAAAATGAATTAGATTTTCACTTATTTGAATTTAAAGAAATTGTCATTCTCAGGCAATATATTGTTTATGACGAAATTCACATTTTTGAATTTGATATAGTTGACATAGTTGCATAGTCGCCTGCAGCGCTATAGTGATAAAATGTTTAACTACGTCACACAACAAGAACATGAATTTTGATTATTCAATTACAACTTTCAGTTTTAAATAAATTTAAAAAATGTAATTGATTTGTGAATAATTTATTTTGAACAATTTAATAATTTATTACAATATAATATTTTTAATTTTTCTATTAAAAATGTTTAAGAAATAAATCACGAGGTCTTTATTTGTATTACTATTGGCGCTGCAATCAGTCATCAAAATCAAAAATCTATTTCGTGAAATTGACATTAAAATGTTGTCATTATTATTTTTAATTAATAAAAATGATCAGATATAATTAAAAAAGAGTTTTTATTCTCTATTTAGAATTAAATTTACGTATTTCAATTTAATTAATCTCCTGCGATACATTCAGAATTTGAGTTTGATTTTTTGTTTAGCAAATTATTTCAATAATTTTACAAAATTTTTGTTAGAACATAATTTTTTTAAGAATAAAGTTTTAATTGTGTAATAGAAAAATTGACTTAACAACTTATATGGTATGGAATGGTTATGTTATGTTATGTTATAATAAAACAATTATCAAAATTGTTGGTTTCTTAAAATTTTTTTAAAACTTTTCAAAAGATTTTTTTAATTTATTAAAAAATGCAAAATAAATTGTTTCGTTAAATTTCAGTTATTTGTCATAAAAAGCACGAATATATAATTTTTCATAGTACGTAAATTAATTTCTATGTCTGAGTAGAAAACTAATAAATACTAAATCTACTTATCTCAAGTAACTCATATCAATATCCAAATTGTACAATAAAATTAGTATCTACCCTCACGGAACAAAATATATTCAAAATATATGCAAAAATATATGTAAAATGCATTAAATTTATTTTCGACAAAAAGTTCGATATTTTTTAGATATAATCAAATATATTTGTTCAAAAATATATTTGAAAAAATGTGTGAAAATATATGCGAAAATTTATTTTGAATATATTAATATAAACTCAAATAAATTTTTGCATATATTTAGGCGGGAAAAAAATTAGATACTTTTAAATATAATTAAATATATCAGTTCAAAAATATATTTGAGTTTATACAAATATATTCAAAATATATTTGTTTCCATACACTAAGAAAAATAACTTGCAATAAATTACTGTTTAAACAGTAACTTGACCACAGAATTCCCATTAACATGAAAGTTCCTGTTAAAAACAGTAAAAATTTTCCTTTCATGCACAAAAATTCTTGAAAAAGTCAATAAAAATTTGCGTGCAGAAAGTAAATTTTCCAGTTTTTGACAGAATTTATTCGGTTAATGGGAATTCTGTGGTCAAGTTACTGTTTAAACAGTAATTTATTGTAAGTTGTTTTTCTTAGTGTATATTTAACCGGCAAAAAGTTCGATATTTTTGGATATATTTTGAAAATATAATTTCCATCATGAGGTCAATTTCTATTGAATATTTGATTATTCCAATAGACGGAATTCAGCAGCGAGTAACTTATAAAAAAATACGATCCTACATAAAATTAGAATCCCCCAGCAAAGTCGAGCAAAAGGGTCTGGTTATAGTCTCTTTCCCAAAAGCTTTTCATTGCTCTCGTCTCGTCTATACGCTCTCGACTCCTTCGTCTATTTTCGTTAAATCTTGCAGGTCTGCAAGAGAAGACTGGGCCTCTGCACAAATGTCGCGTCCTTATTGCAACGACGCTGACGCGACTGTTTCGATCTTTGTCGTCGTTTTAAGATTTTGCACTCGATCCCTTCGGCTACCTTTTCAGCGTGAGAGAACGCACACGCACAATGAGAGCACCGACAAGCACAATGGATTGCTTCGACGGATAGGTTAGTTAGTTTTACCGGGCCAAGTCCAACGGACCCACGTATGTTAAGATAGGTCCTGCATTTCGGAGCGCCATTTCGCGCCTATCTTTTGCACCGATTATAGTTATTAGTCAATTGTCTTCGGCCATTTGGACAGTCAGACAAACTAATAGACTCCAAACGATCTTTTAACTTTTTGCTTTTGCTGCAACTTGCAATTTTAGCGATTCTTTATTTTATTTTTAATTTAGCCTGGCAATTGAACATTTACACATTTACGTTGTTATAATATTTGTTTTTAATATTTTTTTATGTAATAGTGCAAGTATTTTATTAATAAAAATTTATTAACAAGTCATATAATTAAAATTAATTTTTTTTAACTTTGAGCTGAACTATTTTGAACAGTTCAAACTTATAATTTTTATAATTAATAGCAAAATATAATCTGTAAAAATTATTTTTTAATTATTGTTTGAAAATTACAAATGTTAAAAAAAGTTCATTTGACAAATCTATTTTTAATTCAGTCAGTTTTTTAATTTATTTAATTATTTAATTAAATATTTTTTTTAATGGAAGAATAAATTAACTTTTTAAGTAAGCTAATAAAATTAAATATTAAAAAAATTGAAAAATAAAATAAAAGTTTTTTCTTATTTGGAATC
This sequence comes from Gryon sp. ZL-2020, assembly GCA_022817425.1. Taxonomy (NCBI): domain Eukaryota; kingdom Metazoa; phylum Arthropoda; class Insecta; order Hymenoptera; family Scelionidae; genus Gryon; species Gryon sp. ZL-2020. Next base: position 16,147 of record JABFPJ010002116.1, read on the forward strand.
ATAAAAGAAGAGGGACTAAAGTTTTGAGCAGAAACCCGCGTAAATCTGTGAAGATAAGATATGATTAAAATGCGAGAAAAGATTTTGATGAAAATAGGGGGAAGAAGTATTGCCGGATCGAATGGTCAGTTTTCTTACTCAAAGACGGTTTGAAAACACAAAGGGATCTTTGGCTTCTCGGAAGCGTTCTCGCCAAAAGACTGAGGAATAAAAATAATATCCGTCCGCGTTCAACAAGATTAATGGCACCTGGGCGATATAACATTTCAGATTGTCATTTGTTCTCGTCATTTTCAGAACTAATCAAATAAAACGATTTTGCGTTTTTTCTTCCTCAAACAAATTATACTTTAATATTAAGTAATATAAAAGAAGACAAAATAAAAGAACAAAAAAATGCAATCTTTGAAGGAATTTAATTTTTGCTCATTTAAAGTATAATCGACGATGCTTTTTAATTTAGCTTTTTAGTTATGAGTTGCCAATAAAGTTGAAATTCAATTACGAAATTCGTTTAGGCGCCAGGATGTTGGGCAAGTTATTGCTCGAATTGATAATGAAAAATGTAGAAATACAAAAGAAAAAGCGTGAGTGCAAAAAAAAAGGAAAAAAACAAGGTAAAAATATTCAGCATCGATGTGATAAAAAGTTAAAGCAGGTGCAAAAGAACACCTTCGACTGTTCTTCACCTTTTGCGGGAGTGCGACTTATTCACACCTGTCGAAAAAGCTCAGCTCACTCATTTGCGTAAAAGAGAAGATACGACGAGACAAAAGATTCAACGAATGTCTCTTTCAAAGATACATATATATATATACGAGAATCTTTGCGTATTTATAATGAAGACACTGAAAACTTGTTTTATATTTCTACGATATTACAATTCTGCATCCTTCAAATTGAATCTTAAAATTTATTTGTCCGAGACCCTTTTTCTAATGTTTGTTGATTATATCCTTTTTATCTGACAAATTCTCAGCATTCAATACCTTTAAAGAATAGTATATTATGTAACGAGGGCGAAAAGTTGTCGATTTTAGACGAGTGTAGAATGGTTAGTAATCGTACACGAGTTGAATCTGTCATTTTTCACGTTTCTTTTTCTTACAAGTGTGTCAAATAGATCGTTTCGCAAAGTGGGATGAAAATGGCTATTTATCTCCCTAGGGAAGAAAAGTAACTTTCTATCTCTAGTGAGTAAAAGTAATCTTCGATTACATTTTTAAGGGATGAAAATGTTTTTGCTCTCAAGAAAAAGAAAATGCTATTTTCTTCTCTGAAAAGTAAGATAAATGGCACTTTATCTCCCTAGGGAAGAAAATTAACTTTCTATTTCTAGGAAGTAAAAGGAATCTTCAATTACATTTTTAAGGGATGAAAATATTTTTGCTCCCGCGGGAGAGAAAGTACAAGTTTCTTTTCTGAAAAATAGGATAAATAGCACTTTATCGCCCTAGGGAAGAAAAGTTATTTTCTATCTCTAGAAAGCAAAAGTAATCTTCGATTACATTATTAAGAGATGAAAATATTTTTGCCCCCGCAGGAGAGAAAGTACTATTTTCTTCTTTGAAAAGTAGGATAAAAGGCACTTTATCTCCCTAGGGAGAGAAAGTTACTTTCTATCTCCACTTTGAATCCCTAGGGAGGCAAAGTAAACTCCCATTACGTCATTCAAGGAATGAAAATACTTTATCTCCCTCGGTAAGAAAAATATAACTTTCGTCTCACTTTTAAGGGAAGAAAAGACGTATTTTCAATGTATATATAAAAAAATGCTCTGCATTATCTTGAATAACTGTAATTTGTCTATCATTAAAATAATGTATTTGGAAATGCTGACAAAAAAGAACGGAAATGAATAATAAAAATGGCAAGGAGGTGACGAAAAGTTAGTGTTAAATTTACGTCGTTCTTTGACGTCAGATACGGAACTTATGACGACAAAAGACGTGAAACGTGCGATTCACGTTTCGGTGGCGCGATCGTTAAGTAGATACACGCGTCGCAAAAGTGGCGTGCGACGTTAACCTCGGCGAAATATTAGCAGTGAGGCTCGTTTGTCGGGAGTCAACGGCCGCGTATCTAAAACAAACACGTGTTTCCGAGGCTTCGCCTCGCGAGCCGACGAAGATCAACCGGGCCAATGTCCAGCGAGTTGAACAGAGACGAACAATTTTTGTGGTAATGAAGAGGTGAACATTCCAGCGTGTTCAGTCAAGAAGCATTCACAAATGGCTTTGTGAGAAATTTTCGACGAAATTTCACTCCGATGGAATTGTTAATCTGAATATAATGAACTGCGAAAAACGATTTACAATAACAAAGTGATTTAAAAGTTTAAATTTTGTGCAATAACAAGTTAGATAACGCGACTTGTTACTTTAATGTGTTTAAGTTATTTTTAGTATTTACGAATTTTTTTTTTTTTTTTTTTGAGAAAAAAAATTATCTTTTTTTACTATCGAAATTGGGAAGAAAGTAGCATTTTTCTTGCCTCGGGAGGGAAAATATTTTTATTTAAATTTAAAAGACGTGATAAAAGGTAACTTGCCCTCCCTAGGGATAGAATGTAGGGGTAGAAAGTTATTTTTCCTCCCTAGGGAGAAAAAGTGCTATTTTTTATAATTTTGAGAAATTTCCAGAAAATGAGACGAAAGTGGAATTTTTCTTGCCTCGGGAGGAAAAACATTTTTATTTAAATTTAAATTACGTAATAAAGATTACTTTCCCTCCCTAGGGATAGAAAGTTAGTTTTCCATCCTAGGGAGAAAAATGTAATTTTTAATCAAATAGTAATTTTTCCTATTCGTACCATTTGACATTGATATACAATCGTAAAAATGGCCATAAAATGGTAAACATGTTTGTTTATCATGTTTTTTTTCTCTCTAGGGAGAGAAAGTAACCGAAATTTAGTCGATCCTAACTAAACCCAACGAAATGATTCACATTCATTAACTCACATTAAGTCATTTTTTCACATCAATCAGTCAACATCCAATCAATTATAATATTGTTTCAAATACGGCATATTCTTTCAAGCTGCAGAATTGAACATTTTTAAATCCGTGCTTTTTATAGAGCACCTAAAAGCCATTAAAAAGCGAGCTAACGATTCACGCGATTAACTTCACTGTTTTATCAGCGTAATTATCGCATGTCAACGCCTTCCTCATCTAATTACGCTTGCCTACCTGTTTGTAGCTAATTACTCATATATGATAAGTTGTATTATGACTCTCGACATGAGGATTTTATAAAGCAAAACGAAAAAAAAAATCTGTAAGTAGCAAAACGTCAGAGAATCCAAATGGACTCGGGTTTCAGACGACAGCCTTAGAAGACATACCAAGGCGACGACGACGATGCACGAATATAGTTTAGCCGCAAAAAAAGAAGTGTTTGGAGGAAGGAAGTGCTATCTTTAGAGCGCACGTACAGACGAACGAAGACGCACGCAGAGGCCCACTCGACGAACAGAGACGGACTCAATGGAATAGATAACAGCCGAAAGAACGTCGTTTAATTTCTTCGAATGTGATTTCTCAGAAGCTGACTCAAAAATATGTAAAGCGGATGTTCGTCTCCGCAGTCTGACTAACTGTCAAGTCATTCAGTTGGCTGGCCTGTTCAATTAAACCTCAAAAAGTGACTTTAAACACTTTAATATCTTAATTTAAATGCAAATTATTATTTTTTACGAAGCGCCATCTGGTGGACAAAATTCAAAAATGTAAAAACAATACGTTGACTGGTCTTTTTAATTAAACCTCGATTACAATCACTTAAAAAACATTGTAATCTCAATTTAAATGCGAAATTCCATTTTTTACAAAGCGCTATCTGGTGGACAAAAACCAAAAAAGTAACAAAAAATACGTATGTTTGCGTGTTCAATTAAATCTCAATCAATTGAAATCAATTAATTAAAACTACAGTCACTTAAACAATTTCTGTTTCTTAATTTAAATACAAAATTTAATTTTTTTACGAAGCGCCATCTGGTGAATAAAAACCAAAAAAGTGAAAAAATAGGTTTTGATGTCAATTAAACATAAAAATAGGTGGCAATTTATGAAATGCATACTTTTAGGTTCCTTTTTGTGTGAAAAGAAAAATTCCTTTTACAAAAATTACCATTTAAAGGTACTTTTTCAAAATGACATAATTTATGGGAAATGTAAGCAAATTAATGATATTGGCCCTAATAAATAACAGTGTTCGTCATTATTCGAAACATCAATGCATAATAGATTTGGTAATTATTCATCCGTGATATTACGCAATGCGCTCGGCACCAGGGAAGGCCCCAAAATAATAAAAGGGGGAGGTGGCGGTACGCGATTTGCCGCGCCGATAACGACCTCTTTCGGCGTAATCGGTATATTAAGCGTAAAGTGAATCGCCAGTAATGAAGCAATAATTGCGATCATTAAAGCGTGCGATTAAACGACGATGACGTTCCATCTTTGCGCTTTTCTTTTGCGCCACGCGATTATTACATCGGCGGCTCGCTCTTGTAACGGGTATAATCTTTTCTTTTTTGCTTTCTTTTTCCTCTTATTGCTTCTTGGTTCGTCTTTTTCTTTTTTCCGTATTCTTCTTCTTTCGGGCACAGACAGGTGCTGCCGGTAACGGCACGCGACAAATCAAGCCAGTCGCAAAATGCCGAGCGAATAAAAAGAGAAGATAAGGATATGCGTATGCGCAGGTTTCGCACTGCAAATGCAACAATCCCCTCTTACATTATTTCATCGAGCAGGTAATTGCAACGACAAATACACGTTACTCCGAAAAAGAGATATCTTCACGATAATACTTCTTCATTAATATTATGTCAAATTTGCAGTTGAACCTCAATTTCAGCTTTCTTTCTTTTTATTCAGTTCTTTTTTTATGTTGTTATTAGTTTTATCGTAAAAGTTAGCGTTTATGTAAGTTAATTAATCAATTTCATACAAATTTTGCAGTTTTTTTGTATAATTTGTTATTAAACGTTTTTTTCGATTTTTTGTTTTTTCTTCGACAGATGGCGCTTTGTAAAAAATTTTT
>JABFPJ010002117.1:0-21194 GCA_022817425.1 Gryon sp. ZL-2020
ATATTAATTATTATTTATGTAAAAATGTTGTTAATTTATGCAAATGATTATAATTTCACAAAGTTGTTAACATTGAATATATTTTATACATTGAAATTATTTTATATTTATATTTTTAGTTCTGATGCGGAAATAAAATTATTTCGAAACGTCAACATACAAGAATTTTTATTTGGGAGAAAAATTAACATATAAAAATTGATACAGGAACAACATTGTATTTATCCTCTTTATTATTAACAAGAATATAGTCTGTTTATTGGCGAAATTAAATTCTTTAGAATTAAAATCTATTTACGATTGCGAGGAATATTTGAACCAGAGGCAACCTAGACACAGGGGCATAAGTTTTCTTTAATTCATAATAGTTTCTATCTTTGAATCCCCTAATGACTAGACGTGCTTTGTTTTTAATCTTTCTATTCGAGTCTTGCTTACGTTTAAATACCCACTTCGAGTCTATGATGTTTGTTCTTTTTCCTTCTCTCTTCATCTGTGGTCTATCAACAATCTTCCAAACATGATTTTTGTCCATTCCTTCTAACTCACCTTTGATTGCCTTTGTCTATTGATCACTTTCTTTACTTTTTATCGCTTCATTATAATTTACCGGAACAGAATTAATCTCTGCAAGTAAAGAAGAAAATACCTTGTCGTTGGCATTATCGCACCTATTTCAGGAAAATTTGTCTCTGTAGTTGTAAACATTGCTCTCTTTTTATTTTCTTCACTAACAGACATAGAAGAAAAACTAGTATCTTTTATTTTTGGCTCTTCTTTATTCTGATTTTCTACGGATTAAAGATACGTCTTTCTTGTTTTACCTCTTTTCCTCCTAACTTTTCCCTCTGTTTTCGATACCTCATTCAAATCGCGCTCAAATGATTTCAATTTCTCTCCATTTTTTACAGCTTTTTGTTCCGATATTTAATTGTCTTTTTCTTTCTGTTCTGCATTCATTTTGTTTTCATGGGATTTAAATTCAACAAACCACTCTGTCTGATTAATTTCACTTTGATCTGTAGGGAAATTTTCAATAGAGTTTTTCTCATATTCGTCGCCAAAAACCATCTTCTCATTAAATCTTGCATGTCGACTTTCATAAGATTTACCTTCTTCTGGTTTCAAGAATATATATCCCGAAGTTGTATAACCAACTAGGATAACTCGCCTGCCTTCAAATCTGAACTGTGGACCGGTTTTTCTTTGGACTTTTATATATGCTATACATCTAAACCGTTTTAGCTGATTAATGTCGAAATTATGATCAGGTGCAAACCTCTCTAGTGGTGTTATCATATCATTTGATTTGTGTGGAGTTCTATTGTATGCATAAACTACCGCACCTAGAGCTAAATCTTACAAATATTCAGGTTGTTTTGCATCGTACATGTATGCTCTAACTTTCTTTAGCACAGTCTGATTGAAACGCTCCGCTACATCGTTATGTTCCGGTGTATCCAGACTTGACAATTGAAGTTCCGCACCTAAATTTGCAAGCACCTCGAGAATATAACCCCTTGTGTATTCTGTACCCTGGTCTGACCTGAGATAGCAAACCTTTGCGTCATGGCCCAGCAAGTTTCGTACACTTCTGACAAACATTTCCAAGCATCGTCCAGTATCGCTTTTGGCTTTCATCGGATATGCCATTGCTAATCTTGAGAAATTATCTATAAGAACAGAAATGTATCTATAATACTTGGGATGTGACGATGGTGATATGCGTCCCATAGTGTCCGAATGAAAAATTTGTAATGGAAAAGTTGCACGCCTTCTAGTTCTGCTAAAAAGTAATTTATTAGGCTTTGAGATCATACAAGCCTCACATTCTTGTATAAAGTCATCAAAAATTGCACTCTTTAACTCTTTATTTTCTGGAAAATTTAGCTGTAATTCTTTCAAATAAGCTACAGAAGCATGTCCAAATCTCACATGCCATAGCATTGCTCGATTGTTGTTGTAGAATTTGTGATTTTCTTTTAAATCCGTGGATTCATTGTCTGGCAATTTAACTATTGGCAGTTCATCAACATCACGAAATTTTCTGTCCCACATCGTAAAGTTGAAATTAGAAAGTTCATATGACTTCCTACTTTCTTTGTCCTTTTCATTTTAAATGACTGTTCTCCCTTCTGTTTCAACAGTTTTCTCAAATTCTTTTGTTGATTTTTCAGCCATGCTTTCACCAGTTATCTCTTCAGTCTCTTTAATCGCTCTAACTTTGCAAGTAAATCAAATTTATTGTCTACTCTTTAGTGATCAAATCGTGTTTGGTTGCATTCCTTGTCATGTACCGCTTTTTATTCGAATCAGTTATCAAATTGACTATTATATATTTTCGCGCCATTTGAGACAGCTCACCTTGATTTGGATTCATCCTTTCTATTTCCAATTCAATCAACCAATAAGGTTTTTCATATACGCCAGTCAAAAACAATTCATTTGAGACAGGATCAAAAATATCAATTTTTGTTTTGTCTAAGTAAATACCAAGTCCCATTTCGGCAAACTTTCGCAAGGATAACAGGTTCTCAGCAAGTGACTCGGCACAAATAACATTTTCTATTTTAAATCTTTTTCCATTTTCTAAAAACCTCAACTTTTCCAACTCCTTCCGTTTTCAAATAAGCGGAGTCTTCTTTGTTTGCACATTTAATTATGTTTGTATTATCGTTACAAAAGGTTTTAAAAATGATTTTTGAGTTTGTCAGGTGCTCGGTATCACCTGCCAAATATTCACATCTTCTTTTATGCAGAAGTCATTTTGCTGAATTGATATATTCAAAGTACTAATTTGTTCATACTTACATTTCTTTTGATTTCTCTCCTTTACATTACCATGATGTTGTTTGTTTGATGGTTTATGCTGATTCTGCTTAGTCGTACCGTTATCCAATTTATTGTAAGCCTTGTTGTAAGCGCTTCTGTTTCTGCCTCTCCCGCTGCCATCTACGCTGTCATATCGTCCCCGTTTGACATCATTGAATCTTGTATCGAAGTTTTAACCTTTTCTTTTCAGCCCTCGCCTTTGACAACTTCCTCGTTCACGGGTAGTGGCATTATGGTAACGGTGTTAATTTTCTGATGTTCCTCTGTCATTTTGGCGTTCCTTGCTTTTTTTTTGCTTCATTGGCGCATTCACATGATTTGTGATTAGAAAATCTACCACATTTATAACACTTAATGATCCCCGTCCCTTTAAGTACACAATCCTTTGCTCGATGAACATAATCCTGACATTCAAAGCATTGGTCGCCATCGCTTCGGGTAAAATTTGCTGCTTCTGGAAGACTTCGTACTCCTTCCTACTTTGCTTGGATTTGATTTGCCTCATCTTCCAGTAACAAAGACTTAAGCTGCTCATAAGTCAGCCCCTTTCCTGCGGTTGTCTTAGTCATAAATTCAAGTGTTTGTATTGTAGGTACATATACCATAATTGCATTGGAGAACGCATCTCTCTTTTCGCTGTCTGATAACAATGTAGCACCTGGAAAATTTTCGTACGACCGAATTAGATCTTTTTCACATGAAAAAGATCTGTGATCATGAAAATTTCACACTCACGCAGGAGAATTTTTTAAAAAATTCTCCTGCTTTTGTTTTGCCAATTACGTATTGTATGTTATACAGCTGTTTTTTCACCGCCAATAAAGTGACATTGGCTTCGCATCTCTTCAGGTCTTTGAGTTTGTTCAATATTTCTATTAGATCTTGCAAATGCATAATCTTTGAGTCATAACTCAATTCTATTCTGTTGATTAGAATATCTCTCACTTTAAATCCTTGTGATTCCAGCACATTCTCATCATCCGTATTTGGTTTCTTTGTTTTATCTATTATGATATAATAGATCACTCTCTCTCATTTTAGGAGTAAAATAGACAATGAAAGTATACAAATTTGACGTTACTGGTTAGATTATAGTCGTGCCTTGTTCCTGAACTTTTGCTTACGATTTCAAGTTTAACAGTGTCTTTAACCGCGTTAAGTATAGAAATCTCATTATTTTGACTAATTTATTTAGCACTGACAAAATTTAATCCGCTCAGTTTTTCTTGCAGTACATTTGAAATCGTCTCTCTTAATTCTACCTCTGAATTTGCTGGTTTTTCTTTGTCATTATCTTTACGGGTAACATTTTTATCATTCTGACTATTAGAAATTTCCGAGAATGAAAATTTTAGTTAACATTTAAATACGGCCGAAAAACCCCGCAGAATCTGCGGGGTATTCATGTGAAAAATATTGAATATGAATTAAGCAATTATTAACCTAAAAAATCAGTCAATTTTGATGTTTTTTTGCCTCAGTGTACTTGTCAATATTGTCGACCTTTACGTTTTCTATTATTCTGGGCTTTGACCGTATATCTTTAATTGGAACCCTAATATCTAACACATCTCTTCCTCCTTTGCAGCTGCAATTCTTCTCCACAACATTCGCATCTTTATCCTCTCTTGTTCCATCTTGTTTCATATTTACTTCACTTTCTTTAATTGTTTTCGTCGTTTCCGTGGTCACCAATGGTGTGTCCTATGGTATCATACTAATCATGAGCTCGCCTTTCTCTAGTTTCGTTCCATGCCATTAAACTTTCCCATTGCTCAGTTGTTAACATTCTTTTATTTGTCAAAGCAATATATAAATATATATATACACATTTTGATACCAAATAATAAATTTTTAAAATCAGTCAAATGACAACAAGTATAACCGATTTCAAAACAAGTCAATGCATGAGTATCCGACAACAAGATTACCCAAACATTAACTTTCATCTTCCAAAAATACAAAAAAAACAACAAATCTGCATTAAATCGTTGATTATTACATTAAATATTATTAGAAAACATTTATTCATTATTAAGTATCATATAATTAATAGAAATTCATAAATGATTTCATGTTACACTTCTCTTTGTTTTGCTATTTAAAATTCGCACATTTAAATTTCAGTATTTTCTACACACCTGATCTATATATTTCTCCATCATGATGGTTTTCCATCATGATGGTTATTGCTCCATTTTCCTCCTTTGTTTCGACATTTTGTCCTTTGTAAAATTTGTCCAATTGGAACGCACTCATCAAATATTTCCAAAAAACTGACAACATATCAGCATCTTAATAATTTCAAGTTTATTAGTTTGAACCTTAATCTATGTTAAGTTAAAATATAAATATAAAAATGTAAATTTAATAACTTTATTATGTCAAAAATACAAGTATTAACATGCACGAGCGCGAGCCGACATGTCCAAATGCGCAGCCACACTGTAAATTCAAGCTGCCATGCGCGCCATCAGTCCTTCTCTCTCCCTCCTTTTCTATTTACCCATATCATGAGAGAGCACGTACGATTATGTGCCATTCCGCGCGTACCGCCGAACGAGACTCTCAGAAAAATTATTTTAAGAGGAAATACGATGTTTTGTATGTAAGCAAAAAATTTCAATTTATCAACTTTACCGTTGGCATGCCGTAAAATTGCCAGTTCGTAAGAAAATCAATTTGTTGCTATTTGGAGAGGTTCTTGGGAAGGACACAAATTGGGGAAACATATTTTCAGTTATTTTAAAAATTTGATCGAAAGAAAATTTTTTGTGCTAAGATCGAATTTTTTTCAGCTCTATAAGTGACTCCCGTATTAATTTAATGAAATACACTAATCTACCAGTAGATTTGATTTAGCTGGACAGTGTTATCTCCACCCTCTTGCCCATACTGAGTTTCCGATTTCTGGTATATAGTACTACTACATTTTTTGGGGGATTAAATTCCAGGTTTTCGTCGTTACACCATTTGGTAACGATATGGAGGGCTTCGTGCAGCCTTACTATCGATTAATCTTCAAAGTTACCAACAATCAGTATAACTTTATCATCTATTCAATTGACCACAAAAGAGGGAATATAATGCCCCTTTGGAAACAGCCCCTTCGAGTGACCAACGTCAATTCTTCTTAACTACTTAATCGTGATAAGATTGATGCTATGTTCCCGAGCTGTATCTTGAATGGCTGCAATGTCTAAAAAGGCACAGACAGCAACTTATCTGTTATTCAAGGCCTTTTCTATCACTCCCGCCAAGTTATCCAGCGCAGATATTGTTAATTTCCGTTTTTGGTAGCATATTGGTGGCTATTAGTGATGATTGGGATGGAACTTGAATCCTTATGCACACGTGCAAGACTCTTTCCATACTTTTCAGAAGGAAGAGAGACTAATTAGTCCCTCTCCAAATTTTTGCAATATTTCCCAATTTGTGACTTACTTCAAACATCTGAGTCTTCTTAATCTGTTCATATTTTTGTAGTCTTTCTGGACAGTTACTCAGGGTCTACATCGGGAAAGCGTATTGAGTCACTTATTATATACTCAGGGTCTTCTTTGAATAAGTGTACTGAGTATCTTATTATTTACTTAGGGTCTTCCTCAGGGAAATGTACTGAGCAAATTATAAGTCCCTGAGGGTCTTCCTCGGATAAATGTACTGAGTAACTTATTATTAGCTCAGGGTCTTTCTAAGGGAAGTGTACTGAGTAACTTATTATTTACTAAGGGTCTTCCTCAGGGAAGTGTACTGAGTGACATATTATTTACTCAGGGTCTTCCTCAGGGAAGTGTACTGAGTGACATTTTATTTACTCAGTGTCTTCCTCAGGGCAGTGTACTGAGTCACTTATTACATACTCAGGGACATCCTCGGATAAGTGTAGTGAGTAACTTATTCTTTACTCAGGGTCTTCCTCAGGGAAGTGTATTGAGTAACTTCTTATTTACTCAAGGTCTTCCTCAAGGAAGTGTACTGAGTCACTTATTACATACATAAGGTCTTTCTTGGATAAGTGTACTGAGTAACTTATTATTAGCTCAGGGTCTTTCTCAGTTAAGTGTACTGAGTAACTGATTATTGGCTCAAGGTCTTCCTCATGGAAGTGTACAGAGTCACTTATTACATACATAAGATCTTTTTTGGATAAGTGTACTGAATAACTTATTATTAACTCAGGGTCTTTCTCAGATAAGTGTACTGAGTAACTGATTATTAGCTCAGGGTCTTCCTCAGGAGAGTGTACTGAGTCACTTATTATATACTCAGGGTCTTCTTTCGATAAGTGTACTGAGTATCTTATTATTTATTTAAGTTCTTTCTCAGCGAAGTGTACTAAGTGAATTATATTTCACTCAGGGTCATCCTCAGGAAAGTGCACTGAGTGAATTATATTTTACTCAGGGTCATACTCAGGGAAGTGCACTGAGTGAATTATATTTTACTCAGGGTCATCCTCAGGGAAGTGCACTGAGTGAATTATATTTTGCTCAGGGTCATCCTCAGGGAAGCGCACTGAGTGAATTATATTTTACGGAAGGTCATCCTCAGATAAGTGCACTGAGTGAATTATAATTTACGCAAGGTCATCCTCAGGGAAGTGCACTGCGTGAATTATATTTTACTCAGAGTCATCCTCAGCGAAGTGCACTAAGTGAATTATATTTTACTCAGAATCATACTCAGGGAAGTGCACTGTGTGAAGTATATTTTTACTCAGGGTCATCCTCAGGGCGGTGCACTGAGTGAATTATATTTTACTCAGGGTCATCCTTAGCGAAGTGCACTAAGTGAATTATATTTCACTTAGGGTCATCCTCAGCTAAGTGCACTGAGTGAATTATGTTTCACTCAGAGTCTTTCAAATTTTTCTTTTTTACATCTAAATTTTCGCGGCTAAAGTTGTAGGTGTAGGTTCACCTTAAGACTACTAAGCTACATTCTTCTGCATAAAAAAATTCTTCAGATCAGGCACGATTTTGTGACGCTATGTCTTGGACTATAAGAAGCAATGACGTTTAAAACATATTAAACATTCCCAATTCAAGCTATGAATCCAGAATAAAATTTAATTTTAATTGAAACTTAATTTAGTAAAATTGGAATATGAACTATATGAACTATAAAACTTAAAAGAATAAGAAACATTATGATTTCGCTAAAAGTATTCACAATATAAGCTACTGATATCAACAAATATGGTCAAGTACATTTTCAAATTTTCTTAAGAATTCTTTAATTTGAAAAGTGAATATAGAATAAAGTATAATTTATTAATTAACATGATACATTAGCTAAATTTACATTATAATTTTTTCTCATACAATTTTGACTTATAATTCAGCTACTTGGAGCAGCCGATGGAAATATGAATTTATAGAATGTCTTCAAACCCTATTCTTCAATGAGGCTACTTTTCATTCATAGGAATGTTTAAGGAGGTTAGGGCACAATGTTTTGGTGCGAAAGAAACAGAACATAAAAGCTGAAATTATTTTCCTCAAAAAACATAAATAAAAAGATTAAAACAAGTATTTATTTTGTAATTTTTAATGTAATATTTTCTTTTAACTTATTTTCTATTAATTACAAGTAAAAATTTGCTTTTTTGTTCATATTTTCAGTGCGTTGCTTTCAATACAATTTAATTACGTTAAATTTAAGGACACAATATCTTTAAAATTTTGCACACGTATTTTATATGAGTTTTATTTAAACATATTAAAATTGCAAGCATTTCTGAACGTGGGATCATATTTTAAATCATCAAAAGTGGCAAACTCCCATAAGACTTTTCTATAAGCTTACCATAAGCTTCCTATAAGATTTTCGTAATATAATAATGTAATGTAATGTTTTGGCCTTGTTTTTGTCTCACTAGGTGGTAGTGATAAAAAATTGGCCATATTTATGCTATAACAGACTCACAAATACAATGCACTATTATATAATAAATGTGTTAGTATAAATAAACGGCAAAATAATCATTATTAAATGTCATGTTTGGGCCATTTTTTGTCCTTATTATCTACTATTTTTGATAAGGTGGCCTCAATTGGACCTGGAAATGTTCATTAATATATTATATTTATGTTAGAACTCTAATTATGTTATTACATATTATCATATAACATTAATGTATGAATTACCGGACACCGAACATGAAGAAGAAGACGAAGGAGAAGAACAAATTGGTCCATCTCGCGAACGGATGGACCAATTTGAAACATTTTTTTTTCTCCAGTTCGATGTTGGCAACAATATAATAGCAAAAAAAAAAGCAATTTGGTTGTTATTGTTGTTTCTTTTGAATGTTGAAGATCAGCATTTTTTTATAACTGAAAAGAGACACGGTAGTGCTGCCGCACAAAAACGATCGTTTTTCTGTACTTCGCCAAAGACACTACTGTGTCTCTTGATATAAAAAAATTGACATGCTGCTCAGGCTAAGTGGTAACGTATTGTGACAAGAAATTCGTTGGTACGGCGCTTCAATTCCGGCTTCGAACAATCTGGTTTAAATTTGTCAGAGGCATTAATAGACAAGAACCTTTTTTATTTCTTTCTTTTTTAATACTAAAAATGTTTTATATCATATCGGATATTAAACATATCTGTTCCGTCGAAACATTTTAAGTCAGTGTTTGTTTAGGTCATGTTTACTCTTACGGAGGAGAGCCATAAATTATAAAACTTGCGCACAGTGTTGCCAGATTTTACGATAATTATCATACAACCTAACAACTATAACAGTTATTAAATTGTGAGATTTTCCCCATGATTCTGGCATCCTTATTTGCATATGATAACCTTTTTACGTTCTTTATGATACAATGTGCGCATAAAATCTGCCCGTTTAGAGAGCATCAGACCATTGTTCTGATGTGAAGAAAAATACAGGTGTATCACGTTTAATTCATAGATATTTAGTTCTAATGTTAGAAATGCATGACTTATAACATTATAATTTTTAATTCAGAAATTCTTATTATAACGGTTTGTAAGTGTGTTTTGTATGCATAGTATGTGTTTTAACATGCGATCACCAGTTTATAATTTATATGTTGCATTTATTTATGGCTATTTACTGTAATAATAATAATAATTACAATTTTATCGAAATATTAAATATACATAAACCGTTAGAAATAAAATATACTCCACAATCAAAGACAATAAAACATATAAAGATATACATGTATATACGAAAACAGTAAAGACATTGGGCATTGAGAATTTCTTATCAATAGATAGATAATCGAAATGAATTCCAAATAATCAAACAAGTTTTTGAGTCCTTGTTTGATCCTTTTTTTGGTTATTTTTTCCGCGGTTATTTTAACTTTAGTCATTTTTCCCCGATTATTTTGGCCTTGGATATCTTGTTTAGAAATCCAGTAAATTATTTTCAAATTTTTCTTTTAATCTTTCTAATCAAAAATTCTTTAAGAAGTATAATTCTAAAGCGTTACTACTTTCAGTGAATCATTTAATAGGATGGCGACAATCCCTCTAAAGGCTGTTCATGAAATAGTATCAATTTCTCTGGATGATGAAGGATACTATACATGTGAAGCGAAGAATTCCGCTGGAATGGATAGTAAGCGAATTGAAATTCGAATTGAGGAAGATTCTGACAATACGATTGATGAGCATGAACCTTGCCGTGGTGATGTACCCTGTCCTTCTGAACCACAAATGGGTTTGATAAATACACCTGACTCTAATGTATGCAATTAACAAAACAGACTGTATCGTTAAATGCTATACAAGTATTATTTCTACAAATGTAAAAAATTTCAATGTTGTAGAGAGACGACGGATCAAATATCGTAGCCGTTGATGAGTACAAGATCCCAGAAGGAGGTAAAGCAGAAATGCGTTGTCGAGTAAGTGGTAATGGAAGCGACGGTTTTTATTTAGATTGGAAGAGAAGCAACAATCGAGAACTACCAAAGGATAGTATTATTACCGGAGGCACGTTGATTATTTCATATGTTACCAAAGATGCTGCAGGAGAGTACGAATGCTTGGGAGTTAATGAAGAGGGTTCGGTTTTATTCCGAGCAGTTTCTGAACTTATCGTTGTGTGTAAGTTAAAAAAAGCGTTATCATTTTCGAACCAGATTGAGTCGAATGAACTTATTGGAATGAGAAGTCTAAAAAATTTAAGATTCTTTTTATTCATGATTGAAAAATTTTTTTATATTAAGCTCCACCACGAATAACCTTACATCCACAAACGCAAACCGTCAGACCAGGAGAAAATGCATATATACAATGCACGGCTACTGGCGATGAACCAATTTACATCGAATGGATTGCCCTGGATCGTCCCTTACCAAATACGAAATCTTATAATGGAATTTTACAATTCCAAGGTATTACATATGATGATGCAGGAAAATACTATTGTAAAGCTAGTAATGAAGCTGGAACCGCAGAGGCTGTAGCTGAAGTTCTGGTTCATGGTATTTATATACTTCTTTTTGTAATAAAACACAAATTGTTGATGCTTAAAATAAAGCCACATTGTGCTAAACAGAACTAAAAAAGCATTAAATTAATAAATTGTAGATAACAACGATTTTAAAGAAATCCACGCGATTGAACACGATATATCAACCATTGCCGGCAACACTGTAAGATTAAGTTGTCGTACACAAGAACGCGACATTCAATGGTCTCGAGAGAACCAACAATTACCACCCAATTATCGAACCGGAGAGGATTATCTTGAACTCATTCATGTTCGTCCTGAGGATAGTGGCAGATATATTTGTGAGATTAATCATCCAGTTCACGGCATGTCCAGCGATTATATAAACTTACGAGTGTCTGGTGAGTTGAAACAGTGCAAAAAGTTACATTGCCTGAAAAAGTGTCTTTTTATATCCATGTGTCATGAAATTTCTTAATTCTTTGGAAAGATAAATTACAATTTGTAAGACTGCAAATCCAAGACAATTAATATGCAAAATGACCCAAAGGAAAAAAACAGTGATAATGACTTTTGAAGAAACCGACACTAAAATAACGCATACGATCACATTTCTTAGATTCTTAAATAGCCGCGTTATGATTTAGTAGTTAATTTGCTTGAGGATTGCATGCCAGTGTCCGGCAACACGTGCAGACCCCGAGAATACCAGTGCAGAAGCAGACAATGCATACCGTTTGAGCTCTTTTGCAACGGCTATGTTCACTTCAGTGGTGGCACTGATGAACGCTTCTGTTGCATCATGCTATATCGCCAGTATCTACAACGAAGACGCGGTTTGTTCTGATGCTAGGTCTCGTGTATCAACGTGCAGTACTGAACTATGACTACCAGTTAAAGAACGATTAATCACAATTCTATATAAATACTTGTTCTAAGTAAAATCTCTTTTCTAATTTTTTGAAATGATTCTTTCTTTAAGGATATAAAACTACAATATAATACAATCAAAAAAGTCTAATATGATATTATATGATTTGATATTACCATTTGTCATAGCTAGTAAATTAACACTACACTATCCTTATAAAACGTCAAATAAACAAATGATAAACGATTTAAATGTTTGCTAAACATCAATTTGATGTTTCAAAAAGTTTATGTTCTGTACGGGATTATTCTGGTATATTTGCAAAAATGATTATTGTTGGATATAAAATGTTGACTCCATACAATATGAGTAAATACTTCGTACTGTTTTGAAAATAATTATTATAAATTGTGTATAAGTATTTTAAATGTCAATTTACAAAATTTGAGTCAAGTAAAGAAAATGTAACTTAAAGTTCATTCAATGGTATGATTAGTATAGCTTTTAGACGCTTGCAAAAATCATTCATATGTGTCACATTCTCAAATGCTGATGCTTCATGCTTAGAACATTATCAAAGAACGAGAAAACAAGTAAAAAAGAAGGTGTTCTAATTTTCTCCCTAGATTATTAACCTTCAGTTGATTGATTTCGTTATATTCTGAGTACACCAGTTCTTTTGCATTAAACAGTATGATGATTACAAAAGTGAATGTTTATTGTGGGCAATGTTAGTTTATATAGTAAAATCGATGTTTTTATCAAAATAAGTTTCTTATTCATCCTACTAATATATACTAATTCTTATCCCTTAACACAAGAAAAATTGAGGCAGTTTGCATAGAATTTGCACTAGGCTGTGTCAATATTTTTGCATGGAATTCCAGTTAACTGTTTCCAAATTATTTGTTCAAAATATGAAAGCGAAATTTCCATAAAATGCATGCAAACCATACATTTTACTAATGATAATCATATTTAATTATTATATCAAGAGACACGGTAGTGTTTGTTGATAATTGTTTTTTTTAACACAAAATTTTGTTTAAAAAAATTTTTTTTGAGTCAATTATACTATTCATGACGTTTTGATAAATTAGTGTGTAAGAAAATTTTTTGTAATACATGAGTTGAATATTTATTAAGGGGACGTCCCAGTGAAAAATAATGGGAATTTACGAAAAATTAAAAAAATTTTTATTGCCTACTTTAATACTTTGAAGTATCCTCTTTCATATGGAAAACATGTTTTTTGAAAATAATGTTTTAAACATTAAGTTCTTAAGGTTTTTAGCGGAGCGCGAAAACCTTAAAAGCCCGCAAGTAAAACTTTAAACGTGATTATCTCGGATATTTGTTTTTTTTTTTCTCTGACTTTAAAATGTTCCTAGTACCACAATTTTTGACCAATTCCCGTTTTCTTTTTATCAGTATGTTCACAAAAGTGTAGAGAATAATTCGTTCAAAGAGATTTTTCGATTTTTCAATTAAAAAAAATGTTATGAACCTGAAAATATTATGAATCAACAAAAACACAGATTTTTTTTTACTTTTTCAAGCTATTTGACAGGAAAATAGAGATTTTTTTTTCTTACATTATATTAAAAATCTTTTTGACAGATTTATGCCGCACATATACACCTACAATTTAAACTTATAAAAAAGCAAATCGGTAAAAAACTGTGGTACTAGGAGCATTTTGAAAATAGCTCTTTTTTCGATAGTTATTCACAATTAAACAAAAAACAATAACAATTTTTTATATTTTGGTCATCATTCTTTAATACATCATGCTTAAAGATTAAAATACAAAATGATTCATTTCAATTAATTCATTTTTATAGATTGTAGCGATTTCACTGGGACGTCCCCTTAAGGAATTTCCAGTATAAATTATTTTCAATAAATTAACTTCAATAAATAATTTATAATACATGTAGTATTATTTCAATATGATGTCAAAAAGTTTTTTTTATTTGAAAAATATCTTTTGAAGAAATGTTGCAATTGCAATTGATAAAGAAGTGAAACAACATTGCAATCAAATATGGCAAAGTTGTGCAAAGAATATAAAGCATGTCTTAACTTTTTACATGTTTGACTCGTGGGATTGAAGTATTGTTATTTAAAAAATTATAGAATTATCCGAAAAAAAGTCTATTTCTTACATAATACGCAATTTATATTATATTTAAATTCTACAAATATCTTCGGCTTATGTTATGTAACAAAATAAATTATCACAATATGCGTCAAAAATATAATATATATATTATTTATATAAAATTATAAACTCATTTATAATTTTATAAATAGATAATGCATATACTTTAAATGACACTTATAACATCGCCAAGTACAAAGATTAAACAGAAATGCGTAATATCAAAATTCTATGCGCAGCAATTAATATATTAATGAAAAAGTAAAAGTGTAGTTTTTACACAATGACTTACTTGTATGTTTATCAAAATTTCTAACTTCTTAACATTTAATAATACAAAAATCAAAGAATCAATATGATTCTTATTTATATAAAGCATTCATTGAAAATGAAAAACCGCGCCAAGTACAAAGAATCTCATAGAAAGAACACAAATAAGAAATACCAAGTACTACATGCGAAATTATTATTTACTTTTGTTAGTTCTAATTAATATTCTGAGTTAAAAATATAACATTAGAAAGAACTCAAATATAAAAAATACAAATAAGAAATAATAAATATTCAGTTTTTTTATTAATTTTGTTAGTGCATAAAATATCTATATGAAACAAATAATTTTTTTAATAATATGAAAATATAAAAATAATAATTTTTTTAATACCATTTCCTCAATCTCACTTCCAACCCATCCCTTTCTAATAGCCGTTATATTCCCCCTCTTCCTCTGCCCTTCCTAGGGCCTTTTTTGCTCTCTCAACCTTCCAGACCTAGCTCTCTGGTAGTTAATTTGTCCGTTTATTCCATTCGCTCTTTTTTAGCCACGTTTCTAACTAACCCTACAAAGTCAAATTCCTTGCGTACTCTAGAAACTCCCTATCCTTATCTTTTAGCCCTGCTCCCCATCCTTATTATTTAGCCCTATTTTGCTTTTCCATTTGAAGCCTTTCTTCAAAATTCCTATTCTCTTATCCACTCCATCAAATCTTTTCTTGACCTCCTTCTGCAATTCTTCGATTTCTTTTTCCGTTTTTCTCCCTCTTTATCTAGCCTTTTCAGGATGCTCCCGAATCCTTTTTCCATCTCCTTCAGTAATAGTATATTGTTATACAAGTGCGGAAGGTTGGTGATTGCCGGACGAGTGTGGCTGGCAGCAGTAGCGAAGCGAGTGCTAACAACACACGAGTCGGTATACTATTTTTTGTAACGAGTGCATAGAACGTATCTTCGACGAACTAAAGAAGAGCAGGCGCAGCGGGAAATTCCAAAAATACCACATTATTAAATGTATTTTAAAATTGAATATACACATTACTCGTTCATTCGTTAAGCACAATTTAAATAAAAACAAAAACTTTTAAGTTTTGCCTACTTTTACATTAATCTTGGTATTATAACATTAAGCACGTATTTTTTTTATTATTTGTGCCTTTTATACGTAAAAAAATAAGTAAGTACACTATCATTATATCATTGATCACATTTTTAATAAATTAGTAAACATAAACATTTTACATTTTAAAATGTTTCAATGCTTATATTAACTGCGGGATTTTTACTTAATTACGTTACTTATATATTTAAAAAGAATCAACTGCACTAATCGCGTTTATGATATAAGTTGTCATTTTTAATTACGATATAATAGATACGTAAACAAAAAATACTAGTTTTATTAAATTTTATAAAACTTGAGCTATTTCTAAATTAAGCGCATAATATTCATTCATATTTTGTAGTCTCAGATGAAAAGTACAAAAGCGCTGATAGCGTATTTATAGTATATTACAGCCGAGGGCGCCACTGCGCCCGAGGCATGTATAACGTTTTACGCGTCAGTGACAGCGAATCGTAAGTGGAACTACCCAGGATATGAAAAATAATAGAATATTCACAAAACGATTAAAAAAGATTAAAAACAATTGATTTGATTGTAGGTTGAATTAGGTTTTTGGCAAAGAAGCAGTCATAGAATTGTAAAATACGGTTGGCCAATTGTTTTTAATAATTTTTCGGATCCTGGGTAGCAGGTTAGAGTTTTACGAAGTTTACGGCACGAGACCCTGATAGTTCCACTTTTGTTCTGTAACTGACGCGTCAAACAAATTAATAAAGTAAAAAAATAATAAAGCAAAACAAAAACAAATAAAGAAGCCTTACGAAATGCTGCATTGATGCTTAATACGAATATCGGTTTCTGGTATTTTTAATACTTGAGGTTTTGTATTTTCTAGAATTGTATCAGATTACATTTGTTGCGGACTTGTTTCTTTTTCATTTGTCTTTCTTTTGAATCTGAGTCATCTTATTTTTCCAAATTTATCGATTTTGTAATAAGCTGTCCTATATTTCTTTTGCGCGCATCCAAATAGCGCAATTTGATCTGATTTCCATCGTCCACGTTGTCTTAAAACAATTCCATCTCTTCCATTGTCTACTAAGAGGGTAGCCGATGTGCGTCGAAAACTATGACCTGTATAGGTTTCAGGATTCGGCACGTTTAAGTATGAAGCGATGACTTTTGGTATGCTTTTGATTATATTTACTCCCATTACGACCCTTGGAGTTTTTGTTCTGGGTAAAATGACGAGCAAATAGTTATTCTCAGCCTCTTTAAAATTTGCCAATTGTATATTTACAAGTTCGTCTGTTCTGCAGCCATCGCAAATGCCCATTATCAATACCACCTGTCATCAATATTAAAAGAAAAAAATATTGTTTGTACTAATAAGAAAGTAATTATATTTGAAAGTTTAATTGAAACTTTTAATATAAATAACATGATCATTTAGAATTTTAAATGCATATTTATTTATTTTTAATATGTCTCAAATAAATTTTTGTGCTTGTTTATATTTATTACACTTATTTCTTTTATTGAATTATTTATTATCTTATTATTTTTAAATAACCAACCTTAGTCGACAACGATGCTAAGTGACATATGGGACATATATCTTAAACTTATTCTAGACATTTTAAAATAACTCAAAAAAGAAGTTACTTGATAAAAATAATTGTACCTTATATATCACCGATTCGCAAATCCAAAAAGAAATTCCACAAAGAAGTTCCTTAAAGAAGTCCCATGGAAATTTCTTGTGGAAATTTTATCGAAATTCCAGACGTGTGAAAAAATATTTAACATTCGTAAAATTTTTTATTTTATATTAAATTAATAATTTCAAAATCATTTTTAGTATTAAAGGAAAAAAAACTATACTTATCGAATCTTTGTCAGTTTTAAAACAGATTGTTAGAAGTCCGGACTTAAACTTCGTAACTACAAGCTTTTAGTCACGGCGCATTACCACTTGACTAGTGTAGAATGACTATTTTTTTAATTTTGTTAGTTTTGATAGTCCCGTGCGCATTGCATTCAGATCAACGGAAAGTTAATGTAACTGAACAATTATTTCAAGAAGTACGTAATTACTTAAATATATATTTATACATTTTTCTATTTTCTAACTAATCATTTAGAAAAAATGGTTATTGCACTGTTTTTTAGTCATCTTGCTTGCATATCCAAAAATAGCATTAATGCATTTTAGTCTTCAGGCATGTGTAAAATGTATTATTTCTTTTAACTGATTGCTATAAAACGATCGCCGCTGAATATTAGTGAATATTATATGTATATTCATTTAGCACCCAATGATTATGTGAAAGTGTCACTCCTGATTGCCATGTAGAAAACCATAGTTCTCATTTAATAAAAAAAAGTATATTTATATATACTTAATTGCACATCGGATTAATCATAAAATCTAAAAACTAAATTTCAATGCATTTATCAACCCTTTTCCATGCAATAGATCAATTTTAGTGTAATAAGACAATAACGAGAACCTCGTTTTAAGGTTTGTGTATACATAATTACACTGTGTTATTAAACATTTATTTATACAAAAGTTTTGCCATGACCATCTTGATTGTAACGATTTTATAATATATGAATAATGTCTGCAGCTGCCTCGTCACCTTTTGTTAAAATCAAAGCATCACACGATTTTGCCAATATCGGAGACACCATTGACCTCAACTGTCAAAGTTACGGACTGGCCAATCCACGATATCACTGGAGCAGAATAAACTTTCAACCTCTACCACCGCGAACATCCGTTCATGGACAAACATTAAGAATATCGAATTTAGAGCACATTCATACTGATTATTACGTCTGCCAGGTACAATCGACTGATAAAATATACGAAGATCATTACCATCTAGTAGTACAAGGTGACTTTTATTTTATTAATTTCTGGTCTTTGGTTTTAAGTTTAATTTTATTATATATTTAATATAATAAATATATAATAATAAATATATATATATATTTATTTAATTATATTTATGAATTTAAAATGTAAGAAATAATTAATTCAAAAATTAATTACTAAAAGATTTTAATGTTTACATACTTACTTTTGGATGGTGTAAGTATAATGTTGTAAAATGCAAACTGAGGAAACACCATAATTGAAAAAAAAATTGATTTTATATATAAACGATTCACTCGATCATTCTGCGCCGAAATATTTATTTTGATGAATTTCACGAAAAGATATTTTCATTAATAATTACTTAGCTTATGTTTATGACTTCAATCAAATTTTTTGGTGCAATTGAATATCATTCGGCTCGATATCATTCTCCAAGCAGCTCATTGTCCACAAAAAAGCCAACTTTAGGCTCATATTGGAAATGAGGTTGGGAATGTCGAAAAATTATGTTTATGTACACAAAATTAAACAAAGAACAAATAAATAAAATAAAATATGTGTACATTGAATTATTTTATAATCGCAATAAAATATTTGTAAACGTTACATTTATACAAAAATTACAAATAATTGTCTACGAAAGAAAGATAATTATGAATACAACAAATACTTTTTTGTGTGTATAAGAACAATTATTATAAAGAAATTATATAGTTTTAGAAAAAAAAACTTTTTTTCGTTTTTGGACCCCCCTCTCCTTAGACTGTTGTCCGGGGGTTGTCAGGGGGTTGTCACAGGGTTGTCAGGGGGTTATCAGAGGGTTGTGAGGGGGTTGTCAGAGGGTTGTCAGAGCCTTGTCACGAAGTTTTCTGGAAGTTTCTAGGGAGTGGTTTGGAGTTTGTTTTTCGAGGTGGTGCGAAGGTTCTCAAGAGCTTCTCAGACAATGTTCAAAATAATTTCAAATATAGCTCCAATAAGGCCATATATGGTTCCAATAAGGCATCCTGATTATGGAATCCGACTATTACACTTATGACCAATCGAAGCCACGTCATGGTTAACGTGGATTGTTCCACCGCGCGCTGGTCCTTATTGGGACCATGTTTGTCAAGTCAACCCCCTGATAACCCCTTGATAATCCCTCCATAACCCCCTGATTCCAAATCCCTGAGTCCAAAATCGGAAAAAATTTTTATATGTCAAAAAATACTTTATATGTCGCAATTTTATATAGCCTACGGCACTTTAGAAGATTTTAGCTAGTTGCTCTCAAAATTTGAACAAAATCGGTTCGGTATATTTTTGACATGATACTCGAACAAACAAACAAACAAACAAACAAACATACTTTTACATTTTTATATATTAGTTAGATTAGTTAGATATATATATATATATATACAGGGTGTACCATAAAAATATGACATGAATATGACCATCAGATTCCTATTCAAAAGTTCTGAAAAAATAGACATTGTCATACAGATTCAGCCATGTTTACCACGGCATTTCCCAAGCTGTGGGAAATGCTATGGTCGATGCTAGGTTAACTAAAAATTCGTTTCAAAAACGGTATAAGTCAGAATTCCTCTGAAATACGGGATAACTCTGAATATTTTAGATTCAGACGAAAAATAAGCTAACTCAAAGTTGCACGCGAAAAACAGTCTAACTCAATGTTTATGAAAAACGGACTTACTAAATTATTGGCATAATTAATTTCATGAAATATCTCGTTTTCATAGAAGATGTTAATCTTAATGCGATTAAATAATATTAATTTAAAATATTAAATTTATTATATACACGAAGTGAAATCTCAGATGGTTATATTAACGTAACTTTTTACTCTTAAATAATAATTATTTAAAGGAAAAATACTTGTCATTACTTTAACCGAAAATTCGGTTAACCTAACTAAAAACAGATGACAAGCACCAATATGTTACTATAACCCTGAAATTTCCTTTATTTTTATAGACAACTACTTCAGACCAAGTAATAGTACACATCAGTAAATATTATCCATCACTACGTTTGTTGCAAAGAAAAAATAGTTTACTGTTAAGAAAGTTTGAATATTTTTTTGGAAATTCATTTACTATAAAGGAAAAGTTTGTTAACCTGAAAAAAAACAAATCGCTTCCGTTAACCTTCCGATGCCCAAGCTCAGATCCATAACAAAAGTGACGAAGCGGGGCGACTAGGTCGCCCCAGCCGGTTTTTTATTTATTCAAGTAATATAATGTAAAAAAGCATACTTTTATAATTAAAATATTTGTATTATATTATAGACAACTCAAATATTACATTATAATCACTTTGGCAACAAAAAAGGAACATTAAAATAATAGACATAATATCTGTAATATTCTGAACAATAACACTTGAATACATCACTCGCTTCCGGAACTATTGTTGCAAGAAACACATTTTACTGTTCTTGTTTTAATCTAGTGTAAAATCATTAATTAAATTAACAATTTTGGCTATAATTGGTCATAACTACGTAAAATATTTGATATATATTTAAAAAAATCAGTTTTACAATACAAGTGTTGGAGCGGGGCGACTAAGTCGCCCCACACAAATTGTTTATAAAAAAATAATAAAACACGAAATCATTAAAATCGTTTTACATTATAAAAATATAACTCA